>JAAAKO020050506.1:0-11165 GCA_010015015.2 Bolitophila cinerea
CGAGCCTGGCTTGATACTGCTATATCTAGGAGATTTGTAGAGGCTTGGTCATGGAACAACGTGGCTCTATTTCTGCAGTTAATAGAGCCACGTTGTTCCATGGTTAGACATACATCTCAATTAGTTTCTGGTAGAACCCTTCTAAAAAAAAATAAAAAAAATTAAAAAAGTTTAAAAAAAAGTTAAAAAAGTAAAAAAAAAGTTTTAAAAAAATAATATACTTAAAAAAAACTTTCAATAAACCAACCAATAAATCACCCTTTTTCCTCTACATAATTGCCATTGACATTTGACCGATTCGTGTTGTGACGTCATTTTTGTTGTAATTTTAATTTACAGTTTTTAACAATTTTCCGAAATTTCCCAGTCTTGAAACCTAGCCTAAAGTAACTTATTTTACCATTTTAGTCAAATTTTATGAAAATCCTTTTTAAATATTGTTAACTGTAAAGAAAAAAATTAACCTGCTGATGACTCTTTTCTCTATGTTCAGTGGCTGCAATAAATCAGCGCATCCCAAAGAACGTAATTTCGTTCTGAAAAGTGCAACAGTACCAACCACTATAATAATAATTTACAAAAATAACAAAATATGTCTTCGTTTTAAATTTAATATAAAATGGTTTTATTATAAAAATATATATTATTGTATTTTAACACACTGTTTTGTTGCCTTCATTCCATCTTAAATAATAATTTCTGGAGTCATCCTTATTCACACCCAACACGACATCGTGGATCGTTCTCGCTGACAGGCGAAGCAAACGCCAGAGGATCGTCTGCTTTATTGAATGCTTTATGCCATACCGTAGAAAAAGACAGGCGTTCCTTGTTTTATTCGGCCGGCTCCCGCTGCAGGCAGATCGTAGGACAAAATTACCATTGTTAATATTATTGTTATTGACATACAACACAACATCACTAAACGAAAAAAATGTATAACTGACACATAAAACAAAGAGTGAAGAATCAAAAATTTGTCAAAATGCAAAGTTGAGAGCAAAAATCCCCTTCAACTTGTGCTTTTTTCGGAAGTTGATATCAACCGGCAGCTGTCAACTTTACGAAATCGAAAGTTTACTACTCAACTTTGACTGAAGAAAATGAATTCGGAAAGTTGAAAATAAAATCCTCAAGTTGAAAGTCAACTTTTAGTGAAGAAAACGGCCCTAACCTAGGGCGCACACACTCCACTCTTGACTGGCACTCTTGACTGTTTGACATGACTGGTGGCAAACACACAAAATCAAATGCATGTGTTTATATGAACGTACGCACACATTCCAAACAGTCCAAAGTGTGACCGACAAAATCAAAATGATTTGATGAGTTCTGTGGGTAATACATGAGTTATAATAATATTTTATGATTTATGATTTTTTAGTACTTGTGCTATGTGTATCTTTAAGGATTTGGTCCTTAAAATGTTTCCAGCAGTTGGTTTTACTAAAATACTAAATAATTTCCATTAATTAAATACTTTGATTTGATTTATTTTTAAATATCGTAAGCTTCTTGTGACGCTCGTTGTGAACGCTACGATCAAAAGTTAAGAGTGCCAGTCAAGAGTGTCAGTCAAGAGTGGAGTGTGCGCCCTAGGTAAGTTTGAATCAAATACGTATATTTGGATTTGCTCTTGCAAAACGTAAACAAAACAACAGCTGAAAGTGACATTTGTCGATCGTACCTTTAGCACGCCGTCTTGTCAACACGCCTTCCGCCTTCCGTGTAAACGCACATCAAAAAATAGACGGCATGCAGACCGCGTAGCAGAAGGCGGCGCAATTGC
Source organism: Bolitophila cinerea (assembly GCA_010015015.2). Lineage (NCBI taxonomy): Eukaryota > Metazoa > Arthropoda > Insecta > Diptera > Mycetophilidae > Bolitophila > Bolitophila cinerea. The sequence continues at coordinate 1,790 of JAAAKO020050506.1, forward strand.
GCCTTCCGTGTAGACGGCTGGAAGCCGGTAGATGATAGAAGGCGTTAAGAAGGTGCTGACAATTTTCGCGAAAAAGGCGTCAACACGCCGTGTGTGTACTCATGTGCCTTAACACATACGCGCAGATGACAGTTCAACGTCGTGACGTCTTGAATTTTGTTTGAAAAATATGCGAATTATAACCAAATAAATTACAGAACTGCATTAGTGTGTGTGTGAGCCGTGTTTGCATTAAGTACTAAAAATCGGATAAAATACCTCTATACTAGCATTTTGAATTCTACACTAACACTACCACATTTTGATTTGCTTCATAGTTTAGCTGTCAAATTAAAACAAAAATGAATAACCCTCCCTCTTTAATAATCTCTTTGATATGTACAGATACTACACTAATTTAAAAAAATGCCTAGTAAAGTAGTTACAATATTCTAGAACACGTTTACGTACATTGCATACATTTTGGCGATTCATAAAATAAAAATCATGCATAGTGAAATTTTAATATTATGATAATGGCAACACTGATTAACGTTCAGTGCCTAAAAAAAGTTATCACATAAAATGATATTTGACTTTTGACATTTGTTATCTATATGTTTACTTATTTTCGCAGCCGCTGCGTACGTACAAATTACAAACTTTACTGGTAATCCAAATTAAGATTTTAAAAATCAATTACTAGCCGGTCTGTATTGTTTTGTGTGCTAAAATGAATGACGAAAAACGTATTGAACTGATAAAACAGCATATCGGGGACTTCCCTGACTTTCCAATCAAGGGAATCATGTTCAGGTAAACGTTTTTGTCGCTCATGACTTCTCGCTTTGTAATTTTATTATATTAATTAAAATACCACCACAGGGATATTTTCACAGCCGTCCGTTCGGGACCCGTGTGCAAAGCTTTGCATGAAATCATGATAAACCACATTCGGAACACATTCCCAGACGTCGAAGTTATTGTTGGCCTAGAGTCTCGTGGTTTTCTTTTCAGTCTTATGCTGGCTGCTGATCTTGGAGTCGGCTGTGTACCAATCCGCAAGAAGGGAAAACTTCCGGGCGAATGTCTGCAAGAGGAGTACGTTAAAGAGTACGGATCGGTAAGGCTGATAATACAATTTGGTAAGAATAAAAGAATATGCTAACCTAATTTTGATTCTCAGGACTTTTTCGAGATACAAGAGGGTTCTATATTACCAGGTCAAAAAGTGTTGATCGTAGATGATCTATTGGCCACCGGAGGTAAATAAATCAAACATTGTTACGCTATCTCTATTTCAAATTAATTAAATGTAAATCTATCTACCTTTACTTTTTGTAGGTACTTTACAGGCAGCTTCGAATCTAATCAAGCGGACTGGCGGATCTGTAGTGCAATGTTTGGTCGTAATAGAATTAGTTGATCTAAAGGGACGTGAAAAGGTGAGCGACACCAGCGTGCACTCTTTCATAAAATACTGATCGATTGGTACGGATACTTCGGGTAAAAGACTTCATTTCAGACAAATGTGTTCCACAGATAAATAACTTTTCATTCCGATTAAATTGAATAATATGATGTTTTTGGTGTTTACCTTTACTAGGACTTACGAGTGCATGCTGTTGTACCACATCAAGAGAAATTGATTTATATAATGTGATTTAATTTGGATTTGTCGTATAATATACAGCTCCTACAATATATTAAGACAAATCATATTTAAAGCACATATTCTATAAATCTTTTTTTTGTTTAATACCATGGCAAAAATTAATTCAATTGTACGCTCTTCCATCGAGTGAGAATGCATACCTGCGTTTAAAAGGCATGGTTCAGGTATAGTGTTAATGGCCTGACCTATAAGAAAGTGCCCAGGCGTAAGAGCGGAAACATCTAGCGGGTCACTGGTCAGCGGGTATAAATGTCTCAAATTGAGGCAATCTTCAGTTTGAGTCAAAAAAGTCGTAAGCTTTTCGAACGTTAACGTAGTATCGCCGATGACTCTCTTCATATGGTGTTTCATCGATCGGACTCCTGACTCAGCAAGGCCGTTAAAATGAGGCGATAGTGGGGGACTAAAGTGCCAGGTGGTTCCAATGTTAGTCACAGTGTCTATCAGCTCTGTGTTGTGGCTCTTAATTCGTTTGTTGTGGTTTTGCTGTAGCACTGTGTTTGCACTGACAAAGTTAAAGCCGTTATCGCAATACAGATTAGAGCATATTCCTCATCGTGCGCAAAAACGCTGGTATGCTGCCACAAATGCAGCTGCAGTCAAATCGCTAACAAGCTCTATGTGTATAGCTTTTGTGACTAGACACACAAATATAGCAACGTAGGCCTTTGTCGACTGGTGACCTCGACCTTTCTCTGAGCGCACTTTGATAAATCCAGAAAAGTCAACAGCGGTGTGCAAAAAGGGGCTTGCAGGAGTAACGCGGGCAGCTGGTAGGTCAGCCATGATCTGCGTTTCGGTTATGCCTCGCTGACGAAAGCATGCAACGCAGCGATGGATAAAATTGCGGACTTGATTGCGACCATCGATGATCCAGAATTTTAGTTTCAAATAACCCAGTGTCTGCTGCGTGCCGCCATGCAGTGTATAATTATAAGCGTGCGCGATGAGCAGTCGAGTTAGATCGCATTTTCTTGGAAGGATAGTGTGGTGGTTGTAGTCCATGTCAGCATAGCGTAGACATCCGCCCACACACAGTAACCGATGCCATCGATCTCCGGAAAAAGCTTTAACAGCTTGCTCGATGCTGAGATAGGCATAGCATCAAGTAGTTTAGCACGCTCCGATGAAAAATGTTGTTTCTGCACTAAATCGACCCATAATGGCAATGCGTGTGCAATCTCAGATGTTTGGAGCGAGCCAGTAGTACGTGCGGAGCGAGGAAGTCGAGCGTTTGCACAAAAACGCGTGCAATAGGCCGTCACTCGAGTTAACTTGGTAAGCGATGAGAACTTCCCCAGCAACTGCCAATGAGAACATATTAGTAAGGGTTGTGTAAGAAATACCTTATTTCTGCTCTCTTGATCCGTATCAACTACGGAAGTTTGAGTTGGCCACTGGTCACGGTCTCCCAGAGCCACGTGGGGCCAGACCACCATAGTGGGTGTGACTGAAGCTGAACAGCTGCAACTCCGCACAATCTGCAGGTTTCATCTCAGATATAACGAGTTTCCAAAACGTTACGGGTAGGACTTTCTGTATTTCGGATACCCGATTAGCTACAAACACATTCCATCGTGTTGGATGCCCGTTCAACCAAGCCAAGGCGATGGTCGAGTCTGTCCAAGCATACACGGCAGCATCTTGAATATCCATGGCAATTCGTACGGTTAAAAGAAGCTGTGCTAGCAATACTGCGCCGCAAAGCTCGAGGCGAGGTAGTGACACTGTTTTAATAAGGGCCACTTTTGTCTTAGAAATGAGAAGTGTGACTTTGATTGCTCCGTCGGCTTGTACAACATGCACATAGACTACTGCGGCATAGGCGACCATGGACGCGTCACAGTATCCGTGTATTTCGCAGCACACGTCACTTTTATGGTAACCCAGCCAGCGATGGACCTTGATAATTGACAAGTGTTGAAGTTCGCTACGATAGTGTAGCCATTTGTTGGCCAAGTCACTGGGTAGCTGGTCATCCCGCGCAAGATCTGTTTTCCACAACTTCTGGAACATTATTTTTGCCAACACGACAGTAGGCGCTAACCATCCTAGTAGATCGTATAAACGAGCCACATCGGAGAGCAGCTTTCGTTTTGTTGGAGCATTTGTGTCTACAGATAGCTCACTTTTGAAACATAAGTCGTCAGTAGCAGGGTTCCAGAATATTCCTAGAGTTTTTATGCTCTCATCTAGGTCCATATTCAGTGGAAAACTACCTTCGCGATATTTAAGTGGAAGATGTGCAAGAAGCTCTTTACGGTTGGAAGCCCATTTTTTGATCGTGAAACCAGCACACTTCAGCAATTCAGAGACTTCGGTCTGTGCAGCCAGTGCGCTATCAATGTCATCGCTGCCTGATAGCACGTCATCAACATAAAAATCTAATAGCGCTATCTTTGCTCCAACTGGATAACTTAGCTTATTATCATGAGCTATTAGTTGCTGAAGAGTCTTAAAAGAAAGGTACGAGGCGCATGTGTTGAACTGCTTCTGTATGGTCGTGGCGCCAAACTATGCGTTGCAAATATTGATCTGCGGGATGAATTAATATTTGTCGGAAAATCTTCTCGACATCCGCTGCAGGTCTTGCTGCAGTTTTGGCCCTGGAAACATCTGCTCGTTTAACGACAACCCATTCGTTGTTTTACGGGAGGCATCAAATACTACACGTAACTTGGTCGTTGAACTGTTTTCCTTAATGACTGCGTGGTGTGGTATGTAATACATTGCAGTCGTAATGGAATCGCTGAAGTCTGATGCGCCTTGATTGTTCCACTATTTCCGCATCCTCTGCTGCTCTTGCTCTTGCTCGACGTTACACCGACTGAGACGTGCTAGACCGATAGCTTCTAACTCCCGAATTCTGCCTTGCATGAAGATCTGTAAATCCTTCCAAGTCGCCGTTTCAACAATACTACTTTGTGACTGCTCCCACAATTTTCGCGATTCGTTGTCTAGACGTGTAGATACGATGTAAATCATCCAATGGTCCCAGTGATCAGTTGGACAGCCTAGGTTTTGAAGTGCTCGCAGAGTCTTCGTGGACTGATTCAGCAGGATCTTTACGTCGTTGGCAGATTCTGTGCATGTTGGCATCTCAAATAGCTGTCGGAAATGCTCATGTATCAATACCTTCTTATTGTTGAAACGTTCTAGCAAGGAATCCCACTCAGAGTTGTAGTTCGCATTGGTCAGTGTGTAGTTGCGTAGAAGTGCTTCTGCATCGCCTTTCATACAGCCTTTCAGGTACGATCATGTCAGCCAATGCGTACATCCTCTGCGTTAGCATCTGAGTACGCTCGTATACTGGATTGCTATCAAGCCTTTTTATATGCGAAGCGATTTTTAAAATCAAACGCTTATACGAGTCCCGTTTTGGCACGTCCGCCATAGCTTCGAATAATGTACGCGGCACTTATATACACATATACAGATAGACGCAATACTGTATTTCAAACAACACTATTCCGAAAGCAAAATAGGGTGATATAGGAAACACACAGCGATTATTTTACTGCAAAATCAAGTAAGATAACTTTGATGTATGTATCCGTACACAAACAACACTTTCCCGTTTTTTCATTCACGGTATGATACTTGCGAGTAATTTCAAATTATTTTACCGTATGACCGCGGCGAGAGATAGGTTATAAGCTTAATCAACACGCTAAAAACCGATAAAAACCAATTGTACCAACAATCCGGTTCGATGGATCAATGTTTAATCCTTTGCACAAAAACAACAATACGTAAGATTTATGTGTAATATTTATTAAACGTATTGGAGTACAATAATAGGACGTAGAAAAGAGAAGTTCAATGAGGTCGCGAGGTTGTCTTTGTGTTGGTACAATTTGTGTTTTATATTTTATGTGTGCGTTCGACGGAAGCCTAAAGTGGACTGTGTAAATTCATGTATTTGTATCGTGTAAGTGTAATTTATCTTGCAATTCGGCATTTACAGTTGCACGAACATTGCATGTATAGTTAGTGTAATTTGTAACTATTCTTATATTGACTGTTTTGAATTCAGGATTAAACAGTGCTAATCCTATATAGGACATAATTTGCTCGGATTTTCCGAAAAACACAAAATCCCCACTGATTTCGAAAAATTTAATGTAGTATCTTATGGAGTATAGGAATATATTTTATTAACTGATCGAATCGAGTTTGGTATTTCCAGTTTCTAAACTGACTATAATCGAGTTCGTTTCGTGGTTATGATTTCTAAGAATCGTCGAAAAAATACTAACTATGTTCCAGTATCTTTCAAATTGTATTCTAGTATTGTGTGATTTTAGCAGCAACACTGTGCCGCACACTTCACATTCATAGCCTGACGTTTAATGTAAACGGGTCACGTGTTAACGTTTAATCCAACAAATATTTTAAGTTATCAAGGGTGGTAGTCCGATTTTGTTTAAAAGTGCAACACGTCATCTTCGTCATCTTTGAGTTCCATTCTGGCTGGCTAAGAAACTCTACACCGGGATCAAGTGAAGCATGTTCTCACAATGCCTGTTAAACAACAATAATACATTGAAATGTGGTTCAATAAAAAATCTATTTTGAAGTTTTATTTTCCAAAAATATTTTTAGAAAGTCGTTATTTTATAGCTAGCTTTTAGGATACATTTAAATTTATTGAAAATAATTGGATTCTAGTTATTATATAGGAACTTAAATTAAATCGAATCTAGTTAAAATATGGTTATTGTACTGCTCGATACAATTACTCTATCTGAGCGTTTGTAGCCAGCGGGTTTTTTATAGGATCCAGTACGTAAACGTCTAGAATATAGTAGTGGAAAACCGAGTTTCCATTAATTTTATACTGGATTCCAGTTATATCCGAGAAACTTTTTCGTATGTTGACTGCCTTTTAGAATGAATCTTGCTGACGATCTGGGCTTCTGATGAAGTGTTTAGATTGTCGGTATTTTGCAGATTCGTCCAACATACTTACTTGTATGTTTTTGACTTTGTCTCAATCCTCCGTTCTAATGGTGGTATAAGATCTGCACACCGATGGCTAATGGATAGCTCTGTGAGTTGTTCGAGACATTCCTAGACAGTTCCGGAAGTAGTTCGGTTCGCGTTTAGTGCTTTTAAAGCAGCTTGACTGTCCGAGCATATTACAATGTCTATTAAATGTATAGCTTTTAGTTCTACAATACTGGGTGAAATTGCAATAATATCTTCCTAGAAAACCGTCGCAAATTTACCCAGAAAGATTGCTATACTAATTGCGGGTTGTGTACAAAATACACCGGCTCCAGCTCTAGAATCCTTTTTGGATCCATCTGTATAGAAAGCTACTTCATTTTTACATGGTAGTGCTATCTTGCTATTCCAATCTTCTCTCCTAGGAAAAGTTGTTGCGAAGGACTTAAATTTTAGAAGCATTTGGTCGGAGATCATTTGATAGTCAGTTTTGTTAAAAACTGATTTCATAATCTTCCTGTGACCTAGATCGGAAGATCTCTGCTCCCAGTTGTTTATGCTTCGAAGTCTTTTTGCTGTCAGAAATGCATCTGTTTTTATAAATAGAGTAAGTAGAGTTAAGTCCAATAACATTTCAACAGCTGCTGTTGGTGCAGTTCGCACTAATGAATGCAACTCTTTGTAAGTGTTGCAACTTGGTTTGCACTGTGCTTAGCCTAACTCTTGGCCACCATACGATTGCAGCTAATAAAACTGAGAGTCTCACAATCATTGTATACATCCAATATGAGGTCTTTGGTGAAAGTCCTCATTTCAATCCAACTGCACATTGACATTGCCATAAATAGCTACTACCCTTGGTAATTATCTCTTCGACGTGTTTCCTTCAGTCTTTACAGTCTAGGAGAACACCAAGGTACTTTATCTCTTGAGTGATCGTTAGCAGTGTAACATACCATAGAACGAGGAGCAGAATTTTGAGCCAAGACACCATTGCTAAACACTTTATGTCACAAGCATTAGGCACATATGTAACTAGCGCCATGTCTTATTCAAAACGGCGGTATTGTAATTTTACGCTAATGACATCTGCGCTACAGACATTTTTATTAAAAACGCATTTTTATTAATTTTATTTATTATAAGGTTATAAAATTAGCGCAGATGTCATTCGCTAAAGAATGCGGCACCACCATTTCTTCCACTAGTGACATAAGCACTTATTAATTGCAGCGCCTATGTCATCTGCGTGTTGGGCGGTGTTGAGACTGGCGCTTGCGGCCACACACCCCATAGAACATTGAAGGCGTAAATCTTTCAATTTTTCTCCTAGTAAACAGCATTAGTCCAGTTTTTTCAGGATTGACACTTAATGACTTACAACGTGCACTTCAGTGCACTTTTATTAGTGCACTTTGTATTAAAACACTCAAGGTTTGGATATATTTACTTTTTATGGAGATTCCAATGTCATCCGCATGTCTTTGGCAGAAGTATCCAGCTAAATTAATCTCTTCAATGAGACTATCAACTGCAATGCTCCAGAGGAGTGGGTATAGTAACAGACCCCCCCCCCTAAGGGCATCCTTGCGTTACTGCTACAGCAAAAACGGTGCAGCCGATAATATAAAATTATGTTAGCTAATATACTGATTATCTAATAAAATTAAACTAAAAAATAACATCAAAAGCATTTAATCTAAAATGAAGATAATCTAAAAACATATAACATAAAATCATTAAAACTAAAGGTTTATACGCTGCTTGCGATTACACAAGATTACCATACAAAATTTAGCTTGAGATTACACAAAAGATTATGAATCTGTCAAATTTCGCTGCAGTGGTACGCTGCTCAAGATTACAAAAACTGTCGGCATTAAACGCACTTCATAAACTCTCCACGAGCAATTCCACGCGAAAGCAGGTGCTGCACATGATTTCACGCGAAATGTTGACGTTTGTTGTTGTGGCTGAGCTTTTGTTTTGTTTCTTTTGCTTTTTGATAAAGTTGTTGTTTTTAAAGCAAAAAAAATATTTAAATGAAAAATGTTTGTTACCATAATCAATGTTTATTTTAATTTTATTTTTTTTACCAAAAATAATATATTGTAAATAATAAATATTAAAACAAGAATTCATTTTATTAAGAGATTATTGTAATTTAAGAAATTGATTGGGCTCAAAAAATATGTTGTGTTTCAAAGCGTGTTTTGTGTTTCACAGGTTTCCAGTGATGTTTCCATATATAGCATCAAGAAGATCATGATGCAACATCTCACTAGCAAACAATGTTTTGTGAAACATCTATGTTAATGCAAAATTAATATATTCTATAAAGTTACCATCAGCCCGCCGGATCCGGAACCAGCGCACAGTTATACGGTTTAAAGAAGTGTTTCGTCCAAACTCCAAAGTGCTTGCAACGCCAAGAGCGACGTGAACGTGATCAATACCAACATAGTGGTGGACCGCTTTTTTCATAAACGCACTTTAATAAGATCATTGGTCAACAAAATTTTCTTAACGTTCCTTGTCAGTTTTTCTTTTTGTAGATAAAAAAATAATTATCATAATCATCAATTGGTATTTTTTTATTTTTGTACTAATCACATAGTTTAATCTATGTGGTACTACTGTCGTACCTTTAGCCTGGACGTTTAATTTGTTACACTAAACAAAAATATGCACATCTAAGCAAAATTGTAAATAAACAATCCATGTCAAATGTCAACTGAACAGCTGTGCAACAAACGTCAAATGTAATCTCGA
>JAAAKO020050517.1:0-11162 GCA_010015015.2 Bolitophila cinerea
AAGAAGCAATCCACTGCTCTATAATATATAATATAATATAATAAAATGAATAATATAATAAATGAACTACTACAGTACCTACTACTAGTTATTTTTCAATGTTTTTTTTCTTTTATTATTATTTTTTTTTTTTAATTGCCTTTTATTAAATGTTCAAAAAAAGGATTATCAAAAAATGGGACGACATATTTTTTTCGCACGTGTTTATCCTTCAATAGAGATTATTTTTAGTCGAAGCTTTTTTAGTATAATTTTTAATAATCAAATATTTTTAAAGTCGAGATATTTTTGGTAGAATATTTTTGAGAATTCAAGAGTCGAGTCTTGATTTTGCAAGTTTAAAAGACAGAGCCTTTCCCTTCTGTTTGAGATTTAGTCGAGATTTTAAAACTATAGATTTTGAAAGTCGAAAAAATAGTCTAGATTTTGAGTCTAGTTGTGATAGCCTAATTCATCCCGCTAAAACCTAAAAAAAATATATTTGTGTCGATAAAAACTTATAAATATCAAAATGTAATAATATTTATAAAATATCTTTTTTACATTCCCGCGTAAAATAATAGGGCAACACTTTTGCTTTAAAAAACTACAATTAATTAACGTTGTTCGATTGTAAACACATTTTATATGAACATTTTTTACAGACATCCTGGATTTGATTTATCATTTCTTAAAGGCTCACAATTTGTCTATTCAAATAAACTATTAAATCAATAGACTAAAATGACTCACATAAGATAAAAGATCGATTTGCTGTCGCGGGCTAATTTGTATTCGATCGGCAATGAATATACAACGTTTTTTTGCGATGCATTTTTGGGCGTTACTCGATTTGCATAATTATGCCGTTGAGCTGATGAATCGGTTCGATATACCATACAAAGAAGTTGCACGCATGCCGATCTGAAGACAGGCCAAGGTGTCGGTGAACATAATATATATCTAAAAAGTGTAAATACTAAATATCTATTGGTATGCGCATAGAAAAAACATTCGATCACATGTGTTTTGGTATCGTTGCGTGTTTATTCTTCAAATTAAAACTAAGGATCGGCACAAACGTCGCATCGTGCAGCCAAGACGCGTCTCGCTTGTGATTATAAGACGGCCGGGCTGCGCAAGCAAATTTCAAGGTATCGCACATTCGCACAGCAGCGCCCAGCATGCGCATATTCACACTCACGTCGAAGACGATCTTGATATTTAAACGATCGAGTGTAATTTGTTACTTTGTATAATTCCTGTACTTAGAGCTTAGTTTATATTATATACTGATCACTGTCAAAGCGCTGACAGATATCCATTTAGATCAATTATGTGTTTGTTGAGGCTGTATACAGTCGTCTCCTTTGTTCGAGCAATGAACTTGTTTTTTTTTGTGTCCATAAATTCGAGCATTAATTTCTTGTATTAAATTTGATTTGTGTCCTTGACTCATGCATTAATATACATTTTGAAGAGCTCATAATAAGATCTAAGCTCATTGATTTAGATTTCTGTGCCGATTCGTAAAGACAACCGCACAAAAACTGAAACAGAAACTTATCCTTGAGTTTAAGCATACCACACAAATTCCGCACAAATGCGCTTGCTTCTTCAAAGTCACAACATTGCATTATATGCGTCTCAGATATCACATATATGCAACACAATGCAAATATATACACACCGGATAATAAAAGTATTTATCCACATAAATTCTCTTTGCGCACGCCGATATTTATTGATACACACAACGTTTGTATTTGTATTATAAACGCGGCGACGCGCACTTCGCCTGACCTTTTCGCGCACAGAGCGCCCGCGTGTGGCGCGCGCGCGGCTTGGCGGCGAGAAGAGCGACTTACATAACGTAATCTTAACAGAATACAGAATTTAATGTAATATATGTATGTGTGTTTTGTACATGCAGTTTGGCTCGGTCGTCGCCGTTGCGGCACACAGTGGGATGAGAAAATGCATTTTTGGCAATGCATTTTAGAGTATATTAAAAAGGACCCTAATTATCTTTTCGTGGGTCATCCTGAGTCGTTTAAAATTAGGAATGAGTAAAAAAACATTTCAGCTTTTAAAATGTACCGTTAGCTACTTGAAAATGGAGTCAAACTTTTAATGCTGTTACTTATAAATTATTATTTTCCTCGGAAAATTTTAATCAATCTTTTAAAAAAATTTTAAGCGGTTTCTGGAAAAGAATTTTATGGGATTTCCATTTTAAAAAAAAAATGAATTATAACTTTTTTAAAAAAAAAAATTGTTAGGTAAAAGTACAAACAAAGTTTTAATACATTTTGATATAAGTTAACGGTACTTTTCTTATAAGAAAATAATTTTAAAATTGATGCGCATTTTTTTAACTTTCAAACGAGATCGCAAGATCTGGTTTTACCCCATAAAAAAATGCAATTATGAAGAAAAGAATTTGGAAAAGATCCTTATAAAATAACAAAAAGGATGGTTCAGGTTAAAATTGAAATAATGAAGTACTGGGTCAAGCGAGACTCTAGACAATTGCAGGGTTGAAGGCCAATATGATAGAAAATATTATTTAACACCAAAAAAGAATACAAGCAAAGAAGAAAGTCTACTGAATCTCTCCATCTATACTCTGATAATAATCACCATAAATAAACAAAACACACAAAAGTGATTAACCGCAACAATGTAAATAAAATCAAAGTTTTTATTATGCAATCACGCAGCGCATGCATGCAAATAAATATAATTACTTATTATTGTTTGAACAAACTTACAGACACGTACGCAAGCAATATGGAATGATTGACGCGGAACTTGGACAAAGGAATACGCCAAAAATGATGCCCATAAAAAACAGACGCCGCTAATCATTTCCAATTAAGAAAACACACACACACATGCACGAACTCACTCTCAGTTTCGAACTCTTACCGAGAGATTTGTAATCGAGGAAAGAAAAATAATTACATATTCAAACACACACACACACACTGACACTGAGTGATCATCATAAATGTAATGTACAAAATTGCCAATCAATAACGGACAAATAATATAAAGTAATAATAATAACAAAACAACATCAAAAACGTGTAATCTGCAAATGCGATATATTTTGTGCGATTTTTTGCGTTGTCCAGACAGTACCTCTGCCATAAAAAAATATCAGCTGTGAGAAAAGTCCCGAGCGGCATTATTCAATAGGTAATTTTTATTTTGACGTCTGATATTTTTTCAAACAAATAACAATGATCGATTCTCACTCGTGATCGATTCATTATTTTAAATGTCTTATGTTTGGCGGTATTGAATACGTTTGGCTATATACGTATGGCTCCAACGTCCACACTGTATACAAGTACGCATAAGCATTAGGCACGCATACGATCGAGGAAAGTCGCTGTGCCAGCGATCGCGCAGGATCGTACATTGATCATACACTTAAATAAATAATAAATTTCTTCAATTCAAGCTGAGCAAAAACTGCAGGTAATCAATTAGCTGCGTTTGACCGTTAATTGATGTGATTGTGTGTGTATGCGTGTGCGGCACTTTGTGGTTGTGGTAGGTCCGGTCCGGTTATTTAAGCGATCGTTTTTTTTGTTAGTGAATGAAATTGAGATTGAGCTATAAACAGGTGCTGGATATTGATATTTTTTTTTATATACAAATAAAAGATCGAATTTGATAATTCCTGCTGTTTTTTGGTTTTTTTTTTCATAGTCTAATGAAAAAAATAGTCAGTTTTAATTGGGAATTCAATGATTTGCCACAAGACACTGATTTCAAACTTATTTTAATTGGACAGTTCTATAGTAAAGTAGGATTTCTTCTCCATCGCGATAAATACTTATACACTGACGATACGTGTAAATCGATTTGAGCATAAAAACAGTCTTCTTATTTAATTTGCCGCTTGATCCCAGAAAATTATCTTGAGCATACGAAAACAAAAATGTTATATATTAAATAATTATTACGTCTGTTTATTTCTAAAACATTATTATAAATCTCATTACATCGATCTCAAAAAGAAATAGCCTCTAAAATCACAATATTACCACTTGCGATCTTTGACTCGCGCATTTGAACAAATTACGTCTAATAAAAATGTTATTTTATGTATATAACGAATAAATACTGATTTATATCTCGCTTAATACGGTATTTTGTACTTTCGCCAAATATATGTACTCACGTTTTCATTATCCGCATCGACTGCAAACGATCCAATGGCCAGGTATCCACAAACAGCCACGATCCAAAAGGCACACGTTTTACTCACGACGAACTGGCTCATTTTATTACGTACGATACGTTTTTCGTTGACTTTGTATTTTTTCTAGTATTTTTATGTTTCTGTCGAATTTAGGCGGACCTTTAAATTGTTGCTGTACGAGTAAAACATAATAGGAAGTTTTAAAATTTCAATTTTAAATTATTTAATTTTTAATTTTTAAATTAAATTTTATTACTTATATATTGACTTTTTTAAGCAATTGGACATTTTATCAATTCATAATGCGATGGTTGCACCAATATTAGTGTCTATAATATTGTCCACAATATATTTTCAAAATCGAATTTCAAATTAAATCAAATCAAAAATATGTTTCTACGATTTTGAAATTGAATTTTCTATAATTTTGGAAATTTTTTAGCTAAAAATGTTTTTAAAATCGTGGATAGGCTGTTTTTATCTAAAATGTATCCATAATTTTAGAAAACCTAATTTTAAAATTCATAAAGTATATTTTAAATTAAATCTAGATTAAATGATTAAAAGAAAATGAAAAATTAATTGTACTTAAAAAAAAATTGAGACAATTGTGAATTTTATCAACAGTGTATTTATTTTTTTTTTTTTTTAATTAAGACAAAATATTAAAAACTGTATTTAAACTTAATTTGGATATAAAATATATTTTTTTGTTCTAAAATTGTTTACGTTTTTATCCACGATTCAAATTTAAATACATAAATTATTAGGATAAAATTGTAATACCGAACTCTGCAATGCAGAACTAAACAAGTGGATTACCGGGTGGTAATTAAAAGTAAATTAAACTCTACAATTCTACCTCCTACTTATGAGGAGACCTTCGTTGCCATTATAATACTAATTTTAACCATATTTAATTTATAATTTTATTTATTAATATTATCCACAAATGAACCATCAAATGGTCGACTCAATGTGAATAATAAAAAGTTTTATTTTTGAATTAACAATATTGGAGATAAAAATGAACTAATTATTAGAATTATGGGATCAACTCCAAAAAATCTACAATTGTATCAAATTTCGAAAATAGTAAACTAATTTTTGTTTTTGTATATATAATTTTAACGAAAATCCATTGTTATAAAGCATTAGGAGATAACTACAATACTTTGTACGATTGAATTGAAAATCAGGTAATAGTATATCTCAAAAATAAAGCCTAAAGACTGAACTTTTATATTTCATAAAAGATTAATTTTAAAGATAAATATAAAATATTAGTAAATTAAAACTATACAAATTTTAATTGTTTTTATCAAATATCTTCTTTTATTATACATTTCTTTGATAAAATTGACAATTTTTTTTGGATTTTGAGAAAATATATTTAATGATTTAATTAAATAGAATAAGAAAAACATTTTTGTCAGCTATCCGATAATATTTTGTCGAACAAATAATTTAAATCAAAATAACAATTTAAAATAAAATTCAATATTTTAATTTAAAACCAGAAAAAAACGTGGCACATGGTTTTTAAAAATACTAAATAATACTGAATACTGAATACTAAATAATAATTAAGTCTTTGTTTAATCACTCCCTCGAGCAGTCGGTACAAAATGCATTCGCATTCACTGCACTCTCGACGAATCTTTGCGCACTTCCACTTTTCAATAAAACCGCGAAGTGCACTCACAAACTAAAGCGTAGTAGAAACACAAACACATATACAGATTTGCATACACTCACTCTGTAAAACATACAGATATTTATGCAACCCAACAACGCACTCAATCCAGACGAGCTCGTCTGACGCCTTTCCTGATCGAAGATCGGACAGAAACTAAACTAAGTCGCGGGCGTCACAGAGCAATAATAGTCGTCGCGATGCTAAGAATATGCATGTGCCGCAGAGAACACAGCTAAGCTCTGCATGAAATCGAAAACCGGCTGCTGGGTGGGAGCACACTTCTTAATCACTTTACTATATTATATATATACTAAGCTAAAGCTATACAAAACGACGCGTTGCGGCCAGAGAGCTTTTCTGCGAGAGTAAGAAAACAGCAGCAACGTCACATGGCGCGAGCGTGCAGCAGAATGTGTCTTTAAGATTTGTGTATATGAGATGAGGAGCGTGTATGCGTTTATTATATATGCTACATCTAATTTATGTGTTGATACAACATAAACTACTCGAATGAATAACGTGCGCTGGGCGCTTACGCAGCTGGCGGCTGGCGGCATGGCATAAGAGCAGAAAAGAAAAATCGAAGATCTTAGCCTAACATGCGATCTTGTGTGTTTTATAGGAATTATTATTTTATCCAAAGCGCACACGTGAGTTTTATTCTGTGGAATTCGTCTTGTATAATCATTTCAAATAATTAAATTGATGGGGTTCTAATTTAAAGATTTGTGTTGCAAACGGACACGCAAACACGGAACATTTGTGCAAAGATATTGAATCAATAAATTGTTTAATAAGAAATTCAATAAGATTAGTTATATTTGATAAATACTTATAGCATTTTTCGAATCTATCTAAATGGGTTATGGTTTATTAGTTACATATAGTTAATTCCGAAAAATAATATAATGTTTAAAAGTACTTATTTGCAGAAAAACTTGCGATTGCACGTGTATTTTTTTAATTTTAAATATAAAACTGCCAAATGCAGGCACACATTGGTCTTTCAATTATCGTGCAGAACTGTGTAAATATCATACGGTTCACGGTTGCCTGCATCACAGGTATCACAAGTATCACATTTACCCGTACTTACGTATTCCGTATTATTGTACAAACAACACGCAGCGCGAGCTCGTCAATTGTGCTCTCTGCTCGGCGTAATTACGCTCTCTGCGAGTATCAGCCACATTTACATACGAATTACTATTATAAGTACATTATTTATTATGTAAACAATACACCGTGGGAATTTTTATATACTTGCGATGTTGGATTAAAAGTGTCGCAAAGTCTGTGCAGATTAGGCGTCGGAGTGGCGCTGTCGGCAGAAGAGACTTCATTCAGTAATGCAAGTCTAAAAATGTTGAACCACCAGCACGCGTACGCGCAGTTTCCTTTCTCGAAGACTCTGTCATAATCTTATAAAAATCTTCAAGTCAGTAAAGACAAAGATGCGCACATCGTTTAAATATTGTTATTGCTTGTTGCGAATTCCCCAAGTTATAATTACAATATTTAAATTAACTGATGAGTTTCTTAAGCGCTCTGGTGCGCCTTAGCTCATAACGGGCGATGTTGTGTATATTAACAATTACTTACGATAAATCTTAGATTTGATTGTCTATACTTAGTCATTTTTTTTTGCAGTTTTACCGCCAGAAATGTGAAGGCTTTCGAATGTGTACGTTTGTAAACGGCAGCGGTGATATTGTTAAGTCAAGATTGACGAGCGTTTGATTGAGTCGATTTGCGCGTAGCTCGGCGTGGCTACTGCTAAACAGCGATTGTGCGTATAATTATTTATATGCGTAAGTGTTTTATAATTAGGTTCAAAAACGGCGCTCTGTTTAGTTGCAAAGTTCAAGGAAGTACAACGATCGATATAAATATAAAATAACAACCATTCCATAATGCTTTTTAAAACAAAGCCTAGCCACAGCAGCTGCTGCCGACATAAATACTGAGCACACGTATTTGGGGCCTCCCGCACACTACCGAGATTATATGGCCTCTGCACAATTTATTTGTCTGCTCGAGGACATTTTAAGCATATAGTCTCTGCTCAGTATTCACATAAATTCCTTCAAATTGTATTTAGTTTCACAAAGACGTTTTTAACGATATATTTGGACAGTTCGGGTAGATGGCAATAAACGGCAGCGATTTAAATATAAAATATAATAAAAAATAAGTACGGTTTAACTCTTCAACTCGTAAACTTTAATAGCAAAATATTTTTTTAAATATGCCAGAAAAAAGGGAAAAGGAAATACATTGAGAGATATTAAAAAACAGTGTTAAAGGAATAAAAATAATTCGATTTATTGACCTTAGTAAAATAACGATAGATTTTAATATATTTGACTTTTTAAGGTTGTCTGAAACTTATTCATTCAAAATTAAAATAAATGGTATTTGATGAAACGATGCAGTTTTTAAAATGCATCCTTTATTCGACCCATTTTTTACCTAAATGTTAAATATATCGAGAAGTATTGATATTTCAAAATTTCTGTCATGATCTGTTCTACCTGACCTTCAATGGATGGACCGTCTTACGGGGCACATGCAAGGAGATTATTTAATAAATTTGATCAGTTGATAATTTAAAAAATATTTATAAATTTTGCAAAATAATATATAAAACAACAAATCCTAATCTTATCGCATATAAAATACAAGCAAAACAGATAAGCACACTTATTGATGAGTCAGAAATCTCTTCAGTCACGAATAATATTGTCACGTCGCTAAGTGCAATACAACTAGCACCTATTAGAATAGGATGTGCCCACGACATAACATTATGTGCGCTCAACCTTGTGCATATCTAATTGATATTAATGATTTAATTTGCCCGGCTGATTATTCGCGATAAAAAAGAGCATATTGCATCAGGAAGAAGCGTCAGTAAACCCTCTATTATATGGCAAATAATAATAATTAAACGAATCGACTGCATAATGTTATTACTTTATTATTATCACCATTTAATGTGTATGTTATTTGCATTTGCACAATTGATGGCAACGCACAAACTGATTTATTGCATTTATGTGGAAATGTGGATATAAATTCTGTACGTGTCGCCGGGCACGTGCCTAGGGAGCAACGCGGAAAAACAGCACACAGAATATAGCCAATATATAATCGCTAAAAATGTGAAAGCTCTCGCAAAACGATTTTGATGGAGCGTTTGCCGAGCTCGAGCACATATGCACACACATTTGCTTTTAACTGTGCACGCCGGCCGCCTCGTTTGCACGACCTAACCTCTAAGACCAGCCACGCGGTCAATATATAGCAAAAATGATCCGGATTTACATTTCTTTGAAGCACGAGCAAGACTTCGATTTGGTTTAACGATTGCGGAATTTTCGAACAATTATAAATGTATCGGAAACGAAAGACTTCAAAAGTGACGAACTTAGTACAAGTAGGTTCGTCGCCTTTGAAGTCTTTCATCTCGACAGTGTGGAATTTCGCCCGCGCAAAATGCGTTTGTCTTAGTTTCCAATTAATGTCAAGAACACGAAACTATTTATCATTGTAAGTAAAGTTTTATTTTATCTATATAATATATAGTATACAATAGACAACATAATGTATATAGGATTCACGTAGCCGCCCATTTGCGCGTAACTCGAAGGCGTATAGATGATGAAGATGAAAAAAGTCTCGCACGCCGATTATAACTATAATATTGCGGCACAATTAAATACACGCGTAAGCAAACGTACACGAGTGGTGTCGGCGGCGGCGGCTGTCTCACGGACCGTACGTCTATCTGTCTTAATCGCGCGGTGCGCGCATGCGTACGCATTTTATTCGTATTCCGTCCGTACGTATATTCGTCGCTGTGTCGTGCGTTGTGCAATGTCCGCACTATGCGGTACGCAAAGGTATACTATATGCACAACCGCAACTTTAACAATAAACAGCGAGACCGCAAGATATAATGTATGTATGTATAACGGGCTAAATAGCCATTAATCTTAATAATTATGCAACGCCGTTTAATCTCTGTGCTGCGCGATGCGATTGAAGCGTTGCATATGCGTTGCGTCGAGAAAGAAGAGACGAGTTCTATTGTGTGCGATAGCATATGCGCCCAGTTATATCACCAATGTACACACAATGGGACGGCTAGGACGAAGAGAAGAATTTGGAAGATTTTTCCCATTTACGTCCCGAGACGATAGTTAATGAAAATGTAATATTTTTATATATTTATTTAGTCTGATAGACATATCTATATAAAACTTTGATATCTTCTATATAGAAAAAAGAAGAAAAAACTTAAAAAGTTATAATAAAAAGAAATAAACATAGCATTTTGATAAAATAAAATATAATTTTTGTTATACAAAAATTATTGTTTCTAAACCTCGAAATTGTTTGTAAAAAAAAATCAAAATTGTTTGTAAACTAAAAAAGTCAAAATAGTTTGCATAGAAATAAAAGTGTTTTTTTACTCGAACCACTGTGTTTGGCCGCTCACGCTGTTCGATGACCCGTTAAAGTACCGCTCTCCAAGACAGCGTCGATACGTCCGCACGGGAGTGCAGCAGCAGCAGCACACTGCAATTGCTCGGCGAGCGGGTTACGATAATCCGTAACACATCTTGCAGCATGTTGTCAGAAGGAAATGCATTTCGTTGCGTTATGAAAACCGACAGATGCACTCGCTTGTGCGCACGCGGGTGGCTGTCACAAAGTAGCTTTCATAAAGAGGCAACGCCGGCGCCGCCGCACTCTAAATAAGCTGCCGCCAAGCTATGTACTTATATTTTAAGTATTTTATGCAATTCAAAACTCTGCGGTGATGCTCTAATTACTCGGCATAAATTAGCGCAATTGGCAGACGAATATTTTCCACACACACATACAAAGAAAAATAGCCCGACGCGGTTTTTGACTAGACGCTGTTTTGATATATTGTGATCGTACACACGCGCGTGTAGTATTGCACATTTTGTTACGGGGAATAAATTAAGTATGCAAAATATTTGAGCCCATTTATCAGAGCGATATTGCTTGAGGTGCCGCGGTGTTATGAGACGTGTCGGGCAAGTGTGAGTAGAGATTTGATGGAGGTAGTAATGTGTATTTGCAATACATTGTATAATTTGTTTTAGTTCACTTTATCTTCTCCTTAAAAAATAAATCAATCAAATCAATCAAGTCAATCAAATCAATCAAATCAATCAAATCAATCAAATCAATCAAATCAATCAAATCAATCAAATCAATCAAATCAAT
>JAAAKO020050528.1:0-11160 GCA_010015015.2 Bolitophila cinerea
AAAATTAAATACTTGGCCTGAATCACATAGCATCTTCTATTTTGTTGTTTTCAATCGACCTCTCGAAAGTAATTTATACGTGCCAACATAGTGTAACCATAGCAATAATACGTTCGAGCAGACGAAAACAAGTTTCATGATCAATGCCCTTATTTTGAACTAATATAACTACGATTTTAATAGAAAGCTTAGTAGTAAGTTTAACCCGCCATCTTGATTGGTTATTATTAAAATCCTAAAATAAACGATATGCACTTAAACATTTAATAACCGACATATTTCACTAGGGTTTTTACAATTAAAACTATTCAATAATCTTAAATACAAACAATGACGCACTTCAGCTAGCTGAAATCAAAATGAAGTGCGTAATTGTTTGTATCTGAGATTATTGAATTGGTTTATTGTAAAAACCTTAGGAAAAGATGTCGGTTATTTAATTTTGGAGTGCACATCGTTTATTTTAAGATTTTTATAATAAACAATCAAGATGGCGTATTAAATAATAATTCCGATCGACATTTTCAGAGAGAACTCAGTACCACTTGGAAACTGAAATTCAGGGCGAACTCAGTACTTATTAGGCGAAACGTCATAACCAAAATCCATATTATTTGTGACAAATTTTTCAGATGAACATTAAGCTGCGGAATTTCAGTTTGGGTTTCAGCGAGAACTTAGTACTAGGCTTTTCGGAAAAAAAAATCGCCGGCTGTAAAAGTGAGTTCAATGTTTGTCCCAATTTCAGTTTGGGACAATAGTACTAAGTTTGCGCTAAAAAATCTGACTGTCAGCGCGAACGTAGTAATAGACTTAGGAAAATCGCTGATTTTAATATAAGAAAATCTTTTATTTTGTACTAAGAAAACCATTGAAAAATAATAAATGACACAGAAAAGTGTGCCAACAAATTATTGTACTTAGAACTAAGAAAATCACTATTTTTAACTAAGAATAATACTGAATTTTTAAAATAATAAAATTACTGATTTGGTAATAAGAAAATCACTGATTTTGAAAAAACTACTGAAAAATATTTAATGACACTAAAAAGGATTTAAAAAAAGCATTGTAAATGTAATAACAAAAACAAAAATTTTGTACTAACAAAACCACTGATTTTAAACTAAGAAAACCACTGATTTTCAACTAAGAAAATAACTGATTGTAATCTAAGAAAAAAAAAATAATAATAATAAATAAAATATTAATTCTTAATATTAATACAAGAAAATCACTGTTTTATTACTAAAAAATCACTTATTTTGTACTAACATTATCTGATTTTGAACTAATAAAACCACTTAAACGAAATAATAAAAAATAAAAAAAAAATGTGTAACAAAAAATCATTATAAATATAATAATAAAATCACTGATTTTGACTGACTATAAAACTAAAAAAACTAATGTTGTTTAAAATACTAACTAATTTTGTATTAAGAAAATAATTAATTTCTATGAAAATAACTAATAATTTGTTTTGTAATGTACTTGTGCTAATATCTAAAAACACTAATTTTGTATTAAAATAAATCACTGATTTTGAATTACAATTTTTGTGTTAAACATTTTTTGTATTAAATCCTACATTTTGTATTAAGAAAATCAGATAATAAAGATGCTTTTTAACTAATGAAATAACTGATTTTGATTTTTTGAAACTCACAGATAATGTTTGTACATTAATTTAGGCGGCATGAAATAGGCCCCAAAACATTTTCAGCACACAATAACAACTCTTCTTTTTTTAACAAAAACACAAAGAGAAGAAGAGATAAAAGATATTTTGGGAGATTTTCGCATGGTATAGTTTGCCTGTCACCTTTATTTAGACACTTATTTTTCACTAAAAACAATGATTTTCATATTTCTTGCTATATTTATAATTTTATGAGCACACAAGGGTATAAATCTATCATAGCGCCCTTGCGGATCCGCCACTGGATATGTAATATAAATTAAATTGAATTCTTTTAGAGAAGCATACTTTAAAAGCACATATTTTCAGATTATAATTCATATTTATTTATTTTATTGACGTTTTCTAAAAACAAATAAACCGAAACCAAATCCGCAAACGAAAAATGGGTTTGTAAGAACCAAAACATTTTTGCTCTATTATTTGGTTCAATAGCAAATGTATGCATTTATGTGCAGGAACATAATTTTGGAATGTCCAGTAAAACCAGGAGTAATGAATGTAGGAATTGATCACTTATTTAAATTCTATTTAAAGTGTTTATTCCAGTAAACTAAACTCTTTTGATATTTTCGTTTTACGTACATTAATTAGATATCACGAATTTTATATCACGTTCTGTGACATCTTTAAATATCTTTATATTATTATCTTTTTATATTAGAAAAACATTTTTAGAAATAAATCAAAATACGCATTTTATCTTTCCATAAAATAAACTTATTACTTATTAGAATAATATTTAATAGTATGTGACTTTTTTCAATTTTTTATATGTTTAGATTATTTATTTTTTACTGCAAAATTGATTTGTTGAATAAAATATTATTTTTTGCATATTTTGTGGAAAACAATGCTCAGTATTTTTGTTTTTAAATAAATAAAGCACACATGATAAGTAACATTTTTTTCATGTTTTTTCATTCAAAATATTATTTTAGATAACGGTTTTTCAAAAGTTTATTCTTTTAAAAAGAGTGGTTTACCTTTTTTTGGAATGAGTGATATGTAACATATCCAGCAATCCTCAGAATTCGAGTAAATAATATAAACATCCAACAACAATAAAAAATATAAAAAATAAGACAAAGATTTTGTTTTGAAATAGTGACCCTCTGAAAATCTTTCCGTCATTTTGTATTTGAAATAGAAAATTATATGCTTAATGAGATTTAGACTAAACTTATAAAAACTATTTCGATTTTGAAAGGGAGGTAAGCGATTAAAATCCCGACACTAAACATTTAAGATTAAGATTATTTCAAGTCTTTATTTAAAACAAAATATATAAATATAATATTTTTTCACTCTAGCAAATCGTCTTTATTTACGCTGAAAAATATGATCCATTTAAGCGAATTTCTATGTAGAATTTTTTTATGTAAACACCATTAAAACTTTGAAAGAGTCAATACAGACAAATGTTTGATTACAAAACTCCAAATAGATAAATCCATTACACAAGTTAACACCGAAAAAGAGCGTTATTCTGATAGACTTTTTTTAATATATTTTGAGGAATGGATTCTAAATACTGATAAATACTGATACAAAAAACTTTTCCCAGGCGTCGCATAGTTGAAAATGTCCTCCTCGTCAGCTAGCAACCCATCAGCACTCTCTTAAATGTGACCAAGGGTTCGACTTCATTGCACTCAGCGGAAGGATGTGCATATGCAAGCATATTCTACCAGAAATGCGCAAAAATCCATTGTCCAAATGATTTCATATAATTTATCTTCAGTACGCGTATATATATACACGTGCACATATAACATATGTATTATGTATAAATCTATTTCAAATAATATTGATCTGTCATACTTACCGGATATCCGTTATTGACTTTATAATATTTATGGGCATTGATTGAATTAGCGTGGGGCACGTTTCTATATAAAATGTTCGTCTCGGGTTATTTATGGACATCCTTCAATTGCGCCCATCATAGTTCAATTTTCCGCACAGCATTTTATGGACTTATTTGTGTGTGTGAGTGAATGTGTGTGTGTGTTTACTTATGCATAGGGTTATTTTACCATTTTCCCTGAGATAATGCGAAAAACTCGAGCGATCGGACACACAACACTAGATCGTTTTTCTGTAAATACAAAAATAGTTTATGTGAATTACATCAATACATATATATCCTCTCTCTATATATTTATATATGTATATATATATACGCAAATATACGTATATAGTATATTGTATATATTCTTTTGTGTGTATACAAACATCATACAAATACATGATAATACTACTATATGGATATACAGAAAACTTTTCTTGCCAATGCTGACTGACGGAAGTGAAAGCGATTTTTCACCGGAAAAGGCATAATTTGTTTTCGTCTCCGAACGAACGCAGCGCGAACGATGCGCGACATGCGTTCGCACAGCACGCGCGCGTATACGCTACGCATGCGATGCGCTTGGTTGCGTGTTTTTTGTCTGGACTGCGCGCTGCGCGTGTATATAGGATTTGCGGCGAAATTAGGGGTGAGAATATGTGCGATGATGACATTGACAATGACAAATCAGAGATTATCGGGTAGTGTATACATAGTTGTTTTATTTAAGGTTCATGTATGTATTGCATTTATGTATGTTGAGATTTAATAAAGATTTAAATCGTTTTCAATGTGAAATCTCCAGGATGCCAACCATTGTAAAACATAAGGAATGACATAGCAGGACTGTTCGTTTATCTCACTGAAATTCGTACCTCACTATACATATATTATGTATATTTGTATTTTTTTGTAATTTTGGTCCTTCGAACCGACTAAAACAAAAATATTCTATATCTATTTTCACAAAGTTTGGACCATCGATTATAGTGGATGTTTTAAAGCACACTGTAATGCTATACTATATTGTAGGGATGGAAAAATCTGAAAAGGTTTGCCTTTAGGGGATCGCTCAACGAACCGAATATCATAATAAGTGTTAGGAAAAATTACATCCTTTGTAAAGGAGGTCAACATTTCTGAAAAAGTAAACGTTATTTGGTATCAAATGAAAAATAAAAATTAGGGGGAAGTGGGGATTGTATAAATAGCCAACTGTAAACAGCTTGAAATATTTCAGATGCCGCATTGCACACTTTAGGATATTTGTCAGTTTCAGATAGTATATAGTTTAAAAGTTATTGGCGATACGTGTTTTAAGAATATCATTGGGCTGAATGAACTATTAGGCCTATGTCATTAGGCCGATTGTCATTAGGCCAAATATCCATTACGCCGGATAACCCATTAGGCTCTAAAACGATTTTTCATTGCAATCCAGCTAGCCATAAACCAAAGCGCATGATGGGAATTAATAATTAATTAAATTTAAATTTAAATTTCATCCGATGTCATTTGGACTAATGGCTCATTCGGCCTAATAATTCCGCCGATTACATTCAGCTGATTATACATTCGGCTTAATGACATTCGGCTTGATGACATTCGGCGTAACGACTTTCGGCCGACTGGCCCAAACCGGTGTTTTAACACCCCAAAAGTAATATATTTTATATTTAAATAAAAATGAATCGCCGTGGGTTTTTCACTCAAAATCTCGAGAACGGAGCAACGGATTTTAATGATTATTTTTGTTTTATTGTTTATCTCACTTCTGAGGTGGTTTAGCAAAAAAATGGAAAAACCAAAAAGTAATGTACGAAAATATAAAAAATACTTTTCTATGAGAATTTGTATTTTCAATAAAATGAGTTATCATAATTTTATATATTAATTTGGTTAACTCGAAATGGCGATGATTATACAGAGATTACAAATTGATCGTCTGGGACGAATGCACGATGGTGCATGGTATTTTTTAAAGAATTTAAAACTATAAAATGGCGGATAGAAGGACGTGGAATAGTTTGCTATTACCAACACCTTTTTGATTCTTAAGCTATGTTTACACGGTTGGAAGGTCAGTCAATAGCTGCCAATTATCTACCAATAACTTGCCAACAATAAAATTCTGCCAACAATAAATTGGTAGTTTACACGATTGTCAGAAAACCTTCCAATACCATTAGCAGATCGCAACCTTCCAATGGTATGCCAATGGTTTTTCATCCAACGCCGGCCAATGAAAAATTGTCCATTTACACGGTTGGTAGATATATTCCAATGAAAACATTGGCAGATACGTTGGTAAAAGAACCTATACGAACATTTTTCGTTTCATAAAAATGTTTCCATTTTGAAATAGCTGTTGTAGTAAAATATTATTTGTATCAAAATACAAAAACAAACGATTTATAACGATCTTTTTAAAATAGTTTGACAAGCTATTGAATAGAGATTTGATTATTAGACATTTTTAGTGCAAATGGTGAGCAGTTCTGCTTTTTGATATGTTGTTGTCTAGGTCTGTTTGAAAAATCCAAGTATTCGACCTTGGAATGTGTAAGTAAAATTTAACAAGTAGTTTTGAACGTTTTTTTTATTGTAGGCCAAATATCTAAGTTCCGATCTTTGTCCTGGTTATCGTTCTTCAGCCGCTTTTAAAATCGCTTTTACACTTAAGCATAAAATGAACAATTACCACTTATGATTCAATTAACACTAGGCATACATATTTTTTTTATGATTGTTTAAGGAATATTTTTAAAAAAATGTTGTACCTTTAATCCAATATGACGGATTTAGCACGCACACGCCAAGTCAAAAACTTGGATTTTTACATAACATAATTTTCTAATTTTTATTTTAATACAGTAAAGCACTGAATTAAAGCTGCTTACGCAGTGTTGTTAAGTTAAATACATAATTAAAATACATAATTGTTGTATGCTTGTTCTAGAGAAAATATTTTATATTGCTCTCAAATCGACAAATTTCTTGTTATTTGAAGTAATTTAATTTTGAATCTTAAAATTGACAAAATTGCGAAATATCAAAGCACCTATATCATATATTATATATCTTCAAAAAAATCCTTTCTTGCAAAAGCGAAAGTATACACATTTATATTTCATTTTATGAAGAAAAGTCATCCAATTAGTTGGCCATTGGAAGATGTCAAAACTTGGCACATCTGCCAATGTCCAATGACCTGCCAATGCACAGTGTTTACACGATTGGAAGATGTCTGCAAATTCCATTGGCAGACAGCAACCTGCCAATGGTCTGCCAATAATTTTCTTCCAACGTTGGCAGATAAAAATTGTCCGTTTACACGGTTGGCCAAAATGTACAGCCAATTTTTCTTCCAATATTGCCCGACCTTCCAACCGTGTAAACATAGCTTAACAATTTTTTTTTGTGAAAAAAAAGGATTTATGGTAACAATAAAATGTTCATTGTAACATTTTTTTGTGACAAACACCTTTTTTAAAAGCACGATTTATTTTAACCCTTTTCTTATTACAAAATAAATATTTTAATTAACCGAAAAAATCACTTTTAGGGCAGTATGTGGTGTAAAGTCCCTTATTTGTGTTTTTTTAAGGAAAGGTTAATTACAAAGACAGAAAAAAAGCTTTACTGAAGCTTCTATTGATTTCCATTCCATCATAGTAGATAATACAATAGTTTTCGTAGTCTTTTGTTGTTATTATATTTGTTGAATTATACATAAGAAAATACTAGTTTCGGTGAAAAGAAACTTCCTTGACCGCACAGTGCGCTGCAATCGCAAACATTTTTATGGTGCTTTATAGTCATATTTAGACCGACATGTCAAATTACATTGCGATACAGCCAATTGTTTTGTTTTGACAGTTGATTTTTGTTGATTTGTATGGAAACATGTTGAGTATGAAAAAAACGATTTTCGTTCTATCATAAAACATTATTTTTTGAGAAGAAAAACGGCGAAGGAAACAAAAGAAAGTTGGATAAATATTAAAGGGCTAGTGTTTCTTTAGATTAAACCGTGAAATATTGGTTTCAAGAGTTTCCGATGCGGTTACACAAAGAGTGAAGGTGCGCGATCTAGCAGATGCATATGAAAGAATAATCCTGCCGCTGGGTGCCACGCATGGTGACTCCAGAGCAAAAACACTAACGAGAGCACACTTTGGAAGCGTGTTTGGCCATGCTGATGGGAAATGAGAATGAGGTCCGGACAATAGAATGAAGCCCGCACGAGTGCTCCGAAGCTCAATGGGTCCGAAAGGTCACGGTGTTGGTTTTCTGGGATTCTCATGGCTTATCTACGTGAATTACCTCGAAAAAGGTAAAACAGCGAGTATTACTGCGCATTATTGTAGCAATTGAAGGCCGAAATCGCTGTGAAACGGCCTCATGAAGCGAACATTTTTTGCAAGACAATGCGCCGGCACACAAGAGCATCGCAACAATGGCTAAAATCAACGATTTAGAGCTCCAATTGATTCTCCATCCACATTATTCGCCCGATTTGGCTCTCTCGGACTATTATCTGTTTTTAAACCCCAAAAGATGGCTTATCAATAAAAAAAATTAGCTCGCGCGAGGAGATCATCGATGCCGCGAAGGAGTATTTTGCTGACCTTACGGAAAATTACTTTTTGGACGGGATCAAAAAGTTGGAAAATTGCTGGAATAAGTGTATCGACCTAAAAGTAGTCCCCTTTAATATATTTTTTTATATATAACATTTTTTTCATTTCCAAAGAGGTTACTGTTCACCCCACCGTATGCGCGTCTGCGACCTTATAAAAAGAAAAGCAAAAACTAGAAAATAATAAATAAATAAATAACCAGGTAAGAAAAAGGAGTAAAATATCAGTTATGGCTTAAAAAAATGTGGGAATATTTCTATACAGTTTGATACTTCTAGAATTAGCCCCTTCTTAAAAATCACTCTCCCCAAAAATCATTTTAAAAGTACGGATTTTTATCTTAAAACGCTTCCATTCACTTGAGGGGAATAAGGGCATTCACATAGCTATAAGGAACTTAATGACTCTTTATTGCAGGTGAGTTTTCATACAACAAAAATTTCTAGAAAATATTAAATTTCTTATGTGAATTTTCATGTTACTATTAAAACATAACAAATCTAAGGACAATCCGGCGTCATTGGTGTTAAATTTAAGGGGGTGGTGGCAAAATATGGAAAATTTAAAAATTGTCCCAAGCCCTAAAAAACAAATTCCAAAAAATGTCTTTCACCTTGATACTATAATGGTTTTGGGATTTTAAACTGTGGCCTTTAACAAAATATTTGTCTTGCTTTGAATAGTTAAGAAACAGTGCAAAAAATGTAATTCTCATTTATGAGATTCAGATGAAGCCTCTTAAGTCTTATTTCGTCATAATTTTATAATTTCTTATAAACTCGCTCGAATTATAAATATAATCCGAAAATACTTTAAAAAGTATCAGATAAAATTTCGAAGGTTAGGAGTATTAATTTACTTTATATAATCTATAATTTAAAGATAACAATATACACTCTTTAGGATTTCATTTCAGTATAATTATATTAAAATTGTACAAAGTCTAATCTATAAAATGTATAATCACAAAAATGGAAGCCAATTTGATTTTGTTAAAGATAACTGTAAAAATTTATAAGGTTTATAAATTTATAACAAATAGTTGAATGTGTATCAATAGAAAGCGCTAATGCAAGCGCCTAAGCTTATGAAGTGAATAAATTATACAAAACATTTGTATAAGAATATAATGATCAAATAAATGCATATTTGAAATCTATGTATTCCAATGCCATAAAATACAAATTTGAGACTTTTCGAGTGTGGATAGGAACTCAGCTCTATCTTATTGTAACAAATCCACAGGAAGCAGAGGTTTGATTTTTGAAAAATATTTTTAATAAATTTGAACAAAGAGTAGAACATATTCAGTGAAGACTTTTAGCAACGTTGTTATCATTTTATTAAAAAAAAAAAAATTTGAACGACTTCCATGTGGTCATCAATGAGGGTGCAAATCACCTATGCAGGCACATGGATTCCTGGAAGACCTTACGTCTGATTTGGTCGGAGCATTCCATGAGTAAGTAATACATCATTTAGGAAACTTTATTCAGAATGTATACATTCTCTTTATGCTTTATTTAGCATAACCTTTTGTGTTGTCCAGAGAATTTTCAGTGCCTGGAAACGACCTGTTGTTCATGCTGTCCAAAGACTATCGAACTCAACAGCGCGCTCTAAAAATTGTGATGGCATTCAACGCTGAAGTATATATTTCTTTTGATTGAATGTTAAAAAAAATCTGTATTTAATAAAGCTATTCTATAACAGGTAATTCAAAGACGTAAGGAGCTGCTTATCAACGATGAAAAAACAAATTGGCTCAAGATAACACAAACGATAACGATGATTTCATTGTGTCAACCAAAAACCGTACAGTTTTTTGGACATAATTCTGACGGCTTCGTTGGAGGAGTCACTTTGACAGATCAAGAAATTATGGACGAAACGTCTACGTTCGTTTTTACAATAAGCTTTTAATTACCAGTGATGATTCCAATTAGGAGTGAATAATAAACTCTATATCTGTAAAACAGGGCCATGATACAATTGCTTCAGCCATAACGTTTGGCCTGTACCATCTGTCCCTTTACCCGAAATAACAACAAAAGCTACTTACCAGGAAATCAACGATATGCGTTATTTAGATATGTTTCTGAAGGAATCACAGCGTCTTCCAGCTGTTCCCTTCATTGGACGCAACGTTTCTGAAGAAACCCTTTTGAGTAAGCATAAATAGAGGAAACGTAAATAAATAAATTTTCATTATTTTATTGTAATCTACCAGGTGGACGTATGGTTCCGGCAGGCACATCCATTGCCGTACTATTGTTTGCAATGGGTCACAATGAGAAGACGTTCCTACGCTTACATTCCATTTAGTGTTGGTTCACGAAATTGAAATTGAAGATTTGCCTGGCTCGAGCTCCGATCTATAATCTCAGTTTTGGTACGCAAATACGAGATTCTGAAGACTGATTTTTCTTATGAGCCTTTGTTGTCTGCCACAACGACAACTTTCGAAAATGGAGTCTAACTTTGTCTCAAACGGAGAGTTGTATGGAATAATTATTAAAAAAATTATATTGGTTATTTAATTTTAGGAATCATATAAATAGAAAGTAATCCAGAAACTCACCCACCACACACAAACCGCATCAGACACACACACACATCACTAATTCGATAAGTCAACCGATTACCATCATGTCAACAACAAATCAAACCCTAAAGCGTACATACAGCGTACAACGTCAATTATTGAAAGACAAACTTTTTTATCTTGGAGAATCTGGCTGGATAATATTCTGTGTAAATCAAAAAAAAATAAATGTTCATCTCTTTTTAAAATCTTTTTTTTAACTTCATTTTTTATATATGACCGTCGATAGATTTGTCGTCACCTTTTGAGACCACTTCCAGTTCCAGTTATCTGATCCTGTTCAAACTTGGCACGTAGAATCGTTTGCAATGGACTTAAAAAAATAAAAATATTATTTTTTTTAAATATATTTTTTTTT
>JAAAKO020050539.1:0-11159 GCA_010015015.2 Bolitophila cinerea
GCGCTTGCGCAGCACATGATTGTTGTTGTATAATGAAAATGTTTTGGGGTCTATTTCATGCCGCCGTCCTGATATGCTGCGGAAACTCGAGTGGGCAGATTATTGCGCGTTCCACAATATCCTAGATTGACCCTGACCCCCTAATAACCATTAACCAGTTCCTACAGCAAAACAAAAATAATATTCAGAACCTTTTAACTTAATTCAAATATGGTGATTCTTTTTTGCAAATTTATTTATTATTTATTTCTTCTTATTTCTTGTATCTATTGCAATATCTACAAGCAAAAATATCAAAAATCATTAAAACATACAAAAAATACGAGGATGTTTATATACAGGATTTAAAGCCTACCCCATCAGTTTAGCTTAATGCCGTCGTAACATAAAAAAAATAGATTTGAAATTATATATTATATGCAAGAAATAACTTTTTTTATCCTTTTATGATTTTATGTTTAAAACCAACTAGAACTAGTAGTATAAAAACCGGTTATTAATTATTTCTTTTAAAAGTACTCGTTATTCGGTTACCCGGTTTGCAATCAATTATTAAAACATTGTCTGTTTGAATCCGTCAGGTGGTTGGAATGTGGATGATGATGATTAGGGCGGGCGACTCCTTGAAAGCGATTCTGGAACTTACGCCAAAGAGATTGGCTCTTTGTACTATAACATATGTTTGGGGTTGATTGTCTACAAATCGCCCCGATATCCTGGAAAACTCTGCTATCTGCGCGAGTGGTATTAGAGGAGCAAGTCTGGTGAAATCCGGAACGCACAGTGTTGGTTCTGGTGTTACAGAGTTGCAGGCATTCTAACATATAAAGTAAATCGAAGATATAATCTTACCAATCTCACCAGACCATTGAAAAAGTATCGTTCTCGTAGAGTAGGACCCAGAGTAGTCTGGGACCCAAATCAAACTATATATTTAGAAGCTCATTCCAAAAATAAAGCACAAGCCTAGACGTGAATATGCGCCTAAAGCCTCCTGGCTATCAGAGCAAATATAGAATCGATTGTTACTATACTTGAGAGAGCGATTTCTCTGGCACATGCTAGGATAGCAAAAACTGCGGTCAAGAACACTAAATTATTCCGGCCCAGTGCGAGAGAGATCTCGATAAGAATGCTAGTACAGAGTATTTCCGGCACTAGAGTTACCTAATTGGAGAGAGCTATCGGTAAACCACACTTCTCAGTCCGTATAGGTAGGAGTGTACCACCGTCCAAATTCAAATCTTCTCTGGTAGGAATACTGACTCCAAATTTCCAGTGAAAACAGAACTTTGGAGTGAGATAGCCAGACGGCATATTAAAATCTGATCTGGTAGATATATAGTAATTGCTTAAAGTGGAGTGCCCTATAGGAGATCTTCCAGCAGCCATTTAGATAGAGCCTATATGCCGCCGACCTGTCCTACGATTCTATACATTTATGGAGCTGTTGCAAATTAAAAATAATCTCCAGGGTGGCAATAAGACTTTTCTCAATACACTAGATATACCAATGCAATAACAAGCCGCTGAAATCTCTCAAGCTAACGGCAGAATATGATAAATATAGCCGAGTAAAACCAATGGACCCGCTTTACTGCACTGCCATAAAGCATTGGTGACGCTAATGAGTTTGTAGTCCATGTTATCTTTCCAGTTAATTTTACTATCTAGAAAAACCCCTAGGTATTTAATATTGTACACTCTTTGAACTGGGTTTGGACCTAGATTTTCGTTTTGAGAAATAACTTTAAAACGAATCCTTTAATATAACTATAATTCATGTCCCTGTATTAAGAGACTGAATCTTCGTTGCTTAGTGGGCTCAGATAAACCATGGAATATGACAATCCACTTACTATAGCAAAAAACCAGCAGAAATCATAATAAGAATCATAAATTATCAGATATCTATAAGAAGAGGATGAAAATAAGCAAGTTTAAGGACAGTTTCCGAAAGTAATTATTAATTTATATGTTAATAGTAACATATACCGGCATAATTTTGATAGCTAATTCAAGTAAACTTTATTGACAAACTGTCAATAAATAATTCGTTCAGTATAATTAGTTTCCAGAAAAACCTTCAGCCCCAAATAAACCAATTACACAACACAAACTTATGCTTTAACGCGTAGCGTGTATTTCGAGCACTCGGATCCTCTACGTGTATGGTTGAAACGCTCACACATAACTGTTGTTTTCAATTATCCATAGTAATCGCACAATGAATGTGTACAAGAAATATACACACACACACACACTCATAGAAAGTGTGCACAAAACACAACATAAAACTATACAATCTGATTACCTGGTTGATATACTATATTATATATAGTATATTTATAGTAATAGTGTAGAAGTAGCCAAATAAATTTTTGCACGCTATATTGTAGCCAAACCGTTGCCACACCGCGTCCACCGACCGCACCGCACTCAAACATGCCGTGCTGCGCCGCCGCCGCGCCTCCTCCGTCCGCTCCCAACTCGTGCGAGTATTATAACTAGCAAAGCAACTCAGAGCCGCAGCAAACCGAAAATAATCTGCAATTTATTATTTTAGCATTCGTTTTTCGGCTTTCCGGCAAAAATGTTTTACGCTTGCGCTAAAAGCTTTCGTTGTGGGCATTATACACAAGTGTATTTGTGCAGTGTGCAATGTGAATAGTGCAGCTCCGCACCGCCGCCGCCAACGTCGCGTTGGCCACACATACATATACACTATTATACAGCTCAAAAAAGCTTTCAAACTTCGCAAAACTTTTTCACTTGTATTCTGTGTGGATGTGAGTGTTTGAGTGTGTGAATGTGTGTGTGTAGTGTGTGCCAGTGCATCGTGTCGGTGTATAAGGAAACGTGGTAATAATATGGCACATGCCAGAGACACGGAACACTGACGCCGCAACGGCGCCGGCGCCGCGACGCTGCCGCTGGCCGGTCAGCCCTTTGAGCAAGTGCATATTTTTGCACAGTATGTTATATATAAAATCATAGTAAACGAGTCCGCACTTTTGTTGGTTATTAGCACATATTTATATTTAAAGGTATATTATTTTAAAACCTGTTATAATTGTTGCATTAGTTTTGGACTTTTTTATAGATTTAATACGCAATGTGATTTGTGATGCATTCAAAATACAGGAGGGAATAATTTTCTAGATAAAATATGCACTTTCCGTAGAAGTTGATGTCAGTTCTGGCTGTAATATAACTTTAAGACAGTGCTAGTTGTTATGTATACTAAATAATTTCAAATATTATTTATATATTAGCATTTATGAACCACTCTATTATTATTATACCGCTAATATTAGTTGTAATGATCAGACATAGAATCATCAGATGTATTTGGACGTTGTAATATAGAGGTTGTATATTCAGGAGTTGATAGTTTTATTTAAATGATTAGAAGGAAGATTCTATACACTGGTAATTCCAGATGGGAAAAATCACTATTTTTTTAATAAAATATAAAAAAAAACTTACAAATATGCACATTACACCAAAATAATTTCTAGTTCTACATAACGTGACTAGTACAATTTCAATATAAATATTAAAGTTGAATAATTTATTATAACTTATTATCGTCGCAAACTTTATAAAATTGGCCAAGTAAGTTTTAGCATTAAAATCTTGTAAATTTTGGGTCGTTGAAAATGGAGATAAGTGACAAATTGTGGATTGTTATTTTATTATTCTTTCGAATATATGTTTGTAAAGGTTTTAATAAATTCTTAATTACATAAGTTTAGCGAAAAGTTAAAGATTTTCAAATAAAATAGGGATATACAAAAAATGTCCCTAAGGGCAATACCGTTTTTATGTGTTGCAAAGGTGTGTGGCAACAAGTGTCAGTCTCATCAACGCCCAAAACACAGATGACATAAGCGCTACAATTATCTCGCACTGCGCGATAATGTTTTATTTTACTTTTTTGTATTTTTGAGATAATAAAGAATTATTTAATTAAAAAATAAATGAGTTTGATTTTTTTTTGAAAACAGCCACTAGGCTTTGTGGTAATACTCACATCGGGTGGGTATTACCGCGCAACGTAAGCTTTTTCTAATATAACAAATAAAAATTTATAATAAATGATTTTTTTTTTAATGTAAAAAGCTATAGCTTAATAAATAAGCTCACAATTAAATTTAATTTGCATAAATATAAAATGTCGTTAAAATTTTGTGTTTTCGCTTAAGTGCGCAGTAATACTAACGTCTCTCAGTAATACTAACGTCTCTTCTTCTTTTTTGTTATTATTTTTTATAATTTTTAAAATTTTTATAATTTTCCCTCAAAAGCAGTGCTGGGTGCATCCAGATTATTTTCATTAAGGA
Source organism: Bolitophila cinerea (assembly GCA_010015015.2). Classification (NCBI taxonomy): domain Eukaryota; kingdom Metazoa; phylum Arthropoda; class Insecta; order Diptera; family Mycetophilidae; genus Bolitophila; species Bolitophila cinerea. Next base: position 4,347 of record JAAAKO020050539.1, read on the forward strand.
TTTCTAATACTCTTGGAAAAGTTAAACCATTTTTAGCAATACAAAAAAATGTTGCTAGTGACTAGAGCAATATATTAACTAAGTTGGAGATTTATTCCATTTTAAATGAAAAGTTGTTATTAAATTTTTACCAAACAAATAAACGGAATGCCCACGATTATACAAATTATATCGAATAAGATTGGATGATTTAAAGATATATTCCAATCGTGTAAACGCATTAAAAATATATTTTTTAAGATAGTCCGTCTAACAGATGATCTTACATAAATAAAATTTATAACAGTTTAAGTTTACTCTTTTAAACCCATTTTATAAATTTCGAAGTGCTCTAGAGGAGTAAAACAAATTATTCATAATCACGAATTATAATTTATTATTTGTTTTCAGTATTTAAATTAAAATTCAAAACAAATATTTAATTATTTATTTAGCATATATGATTTTCATCAACTTGGCCAATCTTTAAAAAAAACTTAATATATTATTATAATAATTGTCGACCTTCGTATATTATGAAAATATATGATTATATTACTCATTAGGATTACTAGGAAAGAAATGGTTGTTATATCCTTCTCGTCGATGTTTAATGAGCATTTTAATTGATACATTAATACTTTTAACAACATATAAACAATTCTATAAAAGAGGTTAGGTTAGTAAAAATGTAAAATATGTAAATTACATCTAAATTAAATAATAATCAAGACCTATTCTAATTTTAGGATTTTTTAAAATTATTTTTTATTTTGTGATTTTCTATAAAATGTTTATATATTTTTGAATTATATTGTTGAAATGTGCTGTTAACCGATAATAGTAAGTACGTTTAATTTTGTAAAACCATTGAACTATTTTGAAAGGCTAATATTAAAATTATTTTTTTATATTATTATATTATATATTTTATTAAAAACATATTTTTTGCAAATACGTAAAGTAATTGACCCAGCATTTATCGGTTATATATTTCAAGATTGTATCAACATATTAAATGTTATTATTGACATTTATCTTCTATCCCACTAACCACAACACAGTGGTTAAAATATGTTAGTACATACTATATGCTACATATGTATATTTCTATATTATGTTTTATATAATATTATAGTGTTCGTGTCAGTCAAATATAAAGCACAATCAGCGCGCGCCCTCGAGCTTGTACTAGCCGGGGCTGTTACTATATAACAGTGTTTCACTGTGTAATTATAAACTTTGCGTTCAGGATTTTTTCTATTCGTATCATGGGTATGCCGAGCACGCAAAAACTATCAAAAATGTTAATTGCAGGCGACCACAAAGTCCACGATATGACGCCGCTCCGCGGTTCCGCTGCCGACCACCACCACCCGCGTTCCACTTGTGAAGGACTGAAAAGCTGTTACTGAAGAGCTTAAGAGCGCATGAGTGCGAAAAGCTGATGGTGCTCCACACTACACCATCACGGCCGGAGCCAGCGTGGCATTCCGCCGTCCGGACATAATGAGTGTCATTGTGTGGTGGTTTTAAAGTGGCCGACAATTACAAGCGAGATTTTGCGAGCTTTAATCAAGCTTTTATTGGAAAAGTTAGGACGTGTCACAAATTGTGACTCACAATAATATAGATATATTTAGAACAGTTTGTTATATAGCATATAGAGGGAACATATACATGTATATATTGTATTTATTTATATAATATATATTCAGATATACAACTAACTCGAATTGATGGGATGCCCAGCGTATTCGTATATAAGCAAAAGAGCAGGCGAATCACGTACATGCTGTTTGCTTTGTGTCGTCGACATACGCACCATATAAATTTGGTCGAATCAGGCATTTTAGCAGCTCGCACAGTTTTCCCATTTCCATACAGAGCATATACTACTATTCACCACACACAAATACATACATACACGTAATGTTATTTATGTAAGTGGGGACACAGCTATTTTTCCTTTATCAAGTCTTTGGAGCTCAATTTAGCGCAGCATACATTTGGGTTTCGCTTGAGCGGTCGGCGCGGCGCACAGTGTTGCCGAAGATTAATTCTGCGGCCAAAACTATAAAACTTGAAAATTAACACTAAATCGCATAAAAAACAAATATGTTGGAAATAGTGTTTTTGTTGCATATACACTTATATTTTTTAGACAAAAATATTACATATAAAACTTTCACTTTAGTCCACTTGTCTTTCAAATTTACACTTCTATTAGATGATAGAATTTTAAAAATAAAAACTCTATTTTTTTTTAAATAGCATAACCTACATAATATGTTATTTAATTTTTAATCTCTTGACTATTTCTTGTATTTGATAATCTGACAATTTTAATCTATTGTCCTTTTTTGTTACTTCTGTTCTTGTAAAGAAATCTTTTTCCTTTTTCATGCTATTGTGCAATGTGCATTGTTTAAAATATTTGCCCCCACGTAGTGCTCATTATATATAAATTGTTTCTTCATCTCGTTTAGGAAATTTAATAGCTACAGTACCATTATTTGCATATATTTAATTATTCATTAAGAAGGAGTTTCAAATTAAAAAAATGATATACTCGTATATTATTTAAGAATATTAAATGCATCCTTTTAATTTTGTTTTTATATGGCATGTGTGAACACCACAAAAATATCGTGCGGCATGCAATTACCCAGTACTGTAAAAAACTATTGTAAACGCTTTATTTTCAGTTTAGTTTGGTTTAAATTATAGCATTACATACCGAAAACTAAAAAACCCGGTCTTTTGGAACCTCACACATTTTACGGAACCAAAATACAGGATTGAATTAAGCAAAATAAAAATGTCTCAGTATGCAGTGTTACATTTCAGTAAATCTTTTTCGAGTATTTTTGTATTTTATAGTTGTGGAAAAATGTGCACAAAAAAAGATCATCACTGAATGATGAAAGTGTAGACTTTTTATGTTTTCAAGCATCTCAAATTAAAACAGAAACCTCACCAAATATAATATGGGAAGTTTAAAGGCAAAGTCGATTTATTTTTTATTAATTTATTTTTAATTTGTAGATTGTACGAGTATTTTCTAACACTTGATTACAAATATAACTTTTATAACCAATTTTAAACAATTAATTTTTTATATGCATTTTCAGCACTGACACCCGGCCCAAATTTTAAAAACACTCTACATTGTTTTTTAAAAGGTATTTGAGTTAAAATGAAGAAAACAAATAAATATTTGGCGAAAGTGCAGTTTAGGATTATTGATTTGAGTACTTTTTAACCCTCTCCTCTAACAGGGTGATCCCTTAAGCTTTAAAATAAAAAACGTCTCAGAAATCCAATTCTTATGGGGGTTATACAAAAGAACGTCATATTTTATATTATTTATTATAGAATTAGGGGGAAGGTTTGGACTTTGTTATACAGCCTTATAGTTTTTAGGGCCGTGGACCCCCATAATGAAACTATTTAATTTCATCAGTCAGCCGACCGACAATATGGCATTCAAGTGTAACTGATCCTACAAAACTTATAACCATTAAAAAACATTTTTGTGTTCACATTTCACCGCATGTTACAAACAATTCCACTGCCCAAATGAGCCATTTTCTGGCTCTTAAGTTTTGAGTGTATTCTAAACCAAAATCCCGTATCGAAAACCAAAATTAACATGTGAAATATATAAGGTTTTGGTCTTATAAAAATAGAACGGCATCACTGTGCGCCCGGCGCGTGTTGCGCTGTGGCCTATATGAGCATCCCGGTTTGGTGTGTGGTGTACACTCTACCAAGGATTGCCTCTGGGCTTTTCCGTGGTGGCATTTTTTTTTTTGTAACCATTGTTTGCGACATTTGCAGTAATGCTTATAAAAGCGCGTGGAAGCTCTGCAAAATGCGAGTTTAATAGGCAAATGTGTTCGATATGCGATTTGTGTGTATGTATGTTTACCCCAAAAAAGAAGTGATTTATGCACTGGTTTTTTTGTGGGGTACATATTTCTGTAGCTTTTTATAGCCGCGCCGATCTGTGGCTTACACACACGAAATAACCGCACGAATGTTGCGTGTGTAGCTCGCTTTAAGAGAAGTTTTTCATTTTGTAGTTTCATTTCAAAGAAAAAAGGCAATTAATTACACACATTTATACGCTGTGTGAGCTTACTATAAAATACATATATGTATATAAATGCCCTGCGCCAAGTTCCAATAAGTCTATGTGTGTGTGTGTGTGTCAATACAATGGCAGTGCGGTTAATCTTGTGTGAATATGTGTGTGTGTGTGTTTGAATGTATTATACAGTTTTAGGGCTGTGATTCTACATACGAATAACGAAATTCGAACACGAAGCTTGCGGCATAAAATTAATGTTCTTTTTAATTATTGCGTGCGCTCACTTTTCAGCAGCGGGAAATTGTGTATATATGTATATTAAATCAAACACACGCACACAAGCTGTGAACAGGGAGAAAGGCGAGAATAAGGCTCTATATATAATACATATTTATGTATATATTGTATAGGTATAGGAATTCCACTTCAAATGAATGAGTAAATACGATTTATTTGCGCTCCACACACTTAATCGCAACACGGACAATCTGACAGAAAACAATATTTTTAAAGGTGGGCGCACCTTTCCGTTATATACCCGATACTGTTGTTTTTGTCGAGGACAATAAATTATGTTGGAAAATGCGCGAAAATGTGTGCAACCACCTATGGCGATGTGTTGAAGTTTGTTTGTTGGTCAACACTGTCCACAATAAGCATAAATTATTAATACAGTAAAACATGTTAATAATGATGCCTTTGTCGATCATTGTATGTTTATTTCGCGATAAGACACGATTGGAGAATGCAATTTATGATTCTGCTGAAAAATGCATTTAAAACAATGCACTTTTATATGAGACTCTATACCCACATTTATGAACTTTGAAAAGCTCACCACCAACAAAAACACTTCCGGGGTGCATATTGGTTTATATACAGTATGTAAAACTACACATAAAGTATAAGAGAAGAGGCTGCAAACACGCATTTATATCCCAGAGCATCGTAAAAACATCATATTATTAAATGCGTATAAAAACAATCCAACCCATGGCACTTCATATTTTATATGTAATAATAATACCTACCCTACACACACATACATATAATATACACGTGAACGTTCCATTATATTCAGCGACATATTATATATATATATATATAATATAATAAGTATTTTGTATTATACACATACACACAGGCGACAACAAAAACGTTGAGGATGTAGGTTGGGGCAACGCAGCGGTGGAACACTTAATATTCAAAGCCGTATCCCTTTTAATTTGATGAATATAGTTGACCTTTCTGCTTGTGTGTGTGTGTGTGTGTGTGTAGAGTATACAGAGACTGGGGGAATGTATCGCTTTATCCGTGTATGCATATATAATATTACATTGTATACATATGTAGGTGTGTGTGTGTGAGTGTGTGTGTGCAGAAAAAGTGACACATCTTTAGCATCGGAGAGGAAAGCTATTGGCCTTTTGACGTGTCTTGACCTATTTTGCCCCCTTTTCGTTGGCACAAAAGCGGAAGCGTCTGCCGTTATTAAGTACATTAGATGCGGCCATTTGATAGACCTGCGAAATTGCCCCATGTGAAGTTTTCATGGATAGGTATAATACACACATATACACTCATTCAGACACATACATACAAATTCCATATAATAGCTATACATGATATCTACATATACTTACATACATATATTATAATGTAGTCTTATACCTGCTCAATTTATATGAAAGTGTTCGAATATTCATATAATCACATGAAGAACGAGAGCTTTTTTTTTCGAATATTCTTTTTTTTCGTCTCGCCATTTTTTTGCCATCATTTTACATTATAAATTAATGTCATTACTTATTATTAGGTGTAAAGGGAGCACACACACACACTCACACACTAACACACATGTACATTGAACATAATATATAAATGAAGACGTTGCGTATTTATATAGTATATCTTACATCTTCAAAGCGTTATGTTTTCCGTTTTATTTTCCAGATACTATATGTTATCTACATAGGAATGTTATGCTGCGCCCTGTCGCGTTGTCGACGCTCGACGGGTGCCTGTAATTTGGTGTTAGCGCGAATACACAAAGTGCCGCTGGAACAGCGTACAGATTTTTTTCTTCCCTTCGAATGTGTTCTTTTTTTTCTTTTTTTTTAACCTTCTCGGGTAGCGTGTGTCTTTTGGATTGACACCGGGATTATAAATCGATTTCTTTATGCCACGCACAGACGAGAGAGACACACGCGGAACAAATGTGATAAACTCTATCAGAATAGCAAAGTGTGAGTTGTGAGTGAGAGGATGGGGTAAAGTGAAGAGCTAGTGTGTGTTGATGGGTGGGGGTGGTAGTTTGGGATTGAGTAAGTATATATATATATATATATGTATATTTATATTAACGATGAGTCTCGAAAGCGGTACGTGCGATGACAGCGACGCGACGGTGGTGGTTTCGTAGACGAAGGCGATTTGTGTCCAATTTATTGGCGAGATTTGTTTGCAATTTCAAAAGGCTATTATAAAGGTCTTTTGCAGAAAATATAATTATAATGATGAAATGATATTGAGTATTTGAATATCAAATTATGGTACTTATAGTTCTTATTCAAGAATTGTATATTAGCATAAAACAAATTTAGTAGAACTATACATTACATATCGTCCACTACACATACTATAGTATACATTGTATATATAAACATATAGATTAAATGTATAGTTTTCATAGACAGTCTCCGTGGAAATTGTTATGTACACAATTAATTGAAGCATTC
>JAAAKO020050550.1:0-11158 GCA_010015015.2 Bolitophila cinerea
GATTTTGTTGCGATTCAGCAGAGATTCGCATGCGTCGATACGGTCAAAGAGGTTTTTCTGCGTCAATTCGTGCGGCATTCATACATCGAGCTTCTTTGTTAATCCAAGCTTCTTCAAATGGTTATAATGGTTTGATGACTCATGTCCAGCTCTTGGCCGATGCTACAGCTGCTACAGCTGCTACTATGCCGGTCTCTGTCGACCAATTCCGGAGCGTGGTGCATTTTCGGCGACCACCTCTACACCAGAACGAAAACGTTGAAATCAACCAATGGAAAGTGGATCGGGTCCATAAACTGCACACATTTTATTGGCGGTCTGAGATGCATTTTTGTCTTTGTCGTAGTAGTAAAATATGCCGGATTTTCTCTTTATTTTGCTCCATGTTTGCGATGCTATAACTCACGAACGACTGAACCAAACAACAAACTGTCAATACGCATTTTAGAGTGTGAAAAGACCTTTCCAACAAGCTGTAGCATGACCCGATGAATACAGCTAGAACTAAGCGCTTGCAACGACACCTAGCGAAAATACCGCAGGACTTTATTGACTACCTTATATTATATATACTATCTATAAGTATACTCGATATTCGTGACATTAGTAGGGAAACCAAAACGAAGTTTTACCTTTTTTTTGCAACCGTATCTTCAGATAAGTAAGTCAGAAATACGTTTCATACAAATTCAATCAATTTAAGACATCAAGTAGGTCTATTTAGCGCAAGTTTTAACTTTTTTTTAATATAAATGCTTATTTTGGCTTATTTAGCTTGTTTTAGCTTTTAGTACAAATGCTAATTTTTAGTTCATATTTTAATTTTTCATCGATAAACAAGCAGAAACAAGCTAAATCTGTAGAACAAAAAAAATGTCAAAATATTGAAGACAATCAAAAGATTGTGATTGTTAACAAATATACAAACTAAGAGTTAAAAGCCGAATTCTCTCCAATTGCAAACAGCGACGAAGAAAAGAGTCGCATAGTATTCAGGGACAGATCTAATAACCGGACTGGACTGAAAAACCGTTCCAGACCGAAAAACCGGTCTAAACTGAAACAGCGGTGCAGAACGCAATAACAATCCGGACTGAAAAAAAGGTTCGGCCCGAAAAATGTAACTGTTGCCTATTGCTGCTCGTAGAATTAAACCCAAAATTGGACACTTATTCAACTAATGTAAGACGGGCATAACAGCTCAGTGTTAAACTTGCTTGTATTATTAAATGAAAAAGTTTTTTTAGTTGGCTCGTACTTTTCTATGGCTTGGTCTTTTTCAAATAAAACAACAACAAAAAAATTTCATTGAAATCTTATTTTCTCATGATTTTTTTTAAAATTGACTGTTTTTTTCTTAGACCGTTTTTAAACCGCAAGCCGAAAAAGTTTTATTTACTCATCTAGTACTTTTAAATAGCTCGGTCTTTTTCCAAAAATAAAAAGTTCGAGGGGTTTTTTTAATAAAAAATAACTTGCAGATTCAAATATTTAAACAAATATTTAACTCATTTAAATATTATTTCTTATAAAAAGTCGGTCTTTTTTCGGACCGTTTTTTAACAGACTTGTGTTAGCAACGGATTGTTTTTTTTACTTCGCTCGTACTTTTCTTTATCTCTTTTTTCTCCAAAAAAACGAGGTGCTTTTTCAAAAAGAATTAACTTCCGGGTTAAATTTTTTTTTTTGATCTCATTTAAATCTTATTTCTTATGAAAAGTCGTTCTTTTTAAACGGACGGTTTTTTATCGGATAGATTTTTTCCTAGTCGGACCGTTCTTTGAAATCAAACCGGTGTTTCTGACCGGACCGCTCTTTTTAACCGGAAATCAGTTAAACGGTTTGGACCGGTATTTTTATCTTTAAAAGACCGGTTAACCATAAAATAAAAGACCGGTTAACCGAAAAATAAATGACCTAAAAAATAATCCTAAAAATCACATTCAGTTTTTTAAAATTTAAGTTTTTTTGGGTATATTATGTGTTTATAATGTATTTTTAGAGTTTATTAAGGGTTTAAATCGATGTTTTTTGCATTATTTTAGGCGCTTAAAATCAAAAATTTAGCATATCCGGAATAAACTTTTTTAGGATAAAAAAGCAACATTACCATTGTTGCCATTAGTTTTTAAAAGAAAAGAATATTTAAAAGCCATTTTTTAGATTAGAAATTTTGAAAATAATTCGCTGGAACAGCAAAGGCGAGCCAATTGAATTTTTCTATAATTTACAAAGTTTTCATCATTCAAAAACCCGGAAAAATGAATTTACAAAACAGAAATTTCAAAATTTTCATCGACCTAAGGGTCATGCAAAAATTAGTTTTTTTTAAATTCAGTAAATCTTGATGAAATTTAACACAGATAACATTTACCTAAACCAATAAAATCAAAAGAGTTTTTACAAAAATATCTCACTGGGCCCTTTTTGAGCTGATTAAACAAAATTGTCATCGTCTCTAGAGTAATTTAAGGTGCCCGAGAGTATTTTCCGCGAAGCGGTATTTAAACCTATTGAGACATAGCGTACTGGCTTTTTAATTTGATTTAAGCTTTTCTGGATAATAAAATAATTTCAATAATCTTTTAAAAACGTCGAAAACGGGCATTTCAGTTTCGCGCTAAATCCCATCGCGCATTTTCCTATCGCGCTAGCTATATGGACTCGTAATTTAAAACATCCTAATTCAAACCAATTTTGGTGAAATTTTAGATAGATATAGATATTTACCTAAAAACGATAAAATCAAAAAAGTTTTTAAAAATATATCTCATTTGAACCATATTAGAGCCGATCATTTTTTTTTGAGAATTTGCAAAATATTTATCGACCCTAGAAGAGTAATTTAAAACCTAAAAAAAAACGTAATTAAGTCCAATCTTGATAAATTTAAACATAGATATTAATATTTACTTAAAACGATTTGATTTTTTTGAGAATTTACAAAATATTCATCGACCATGCAAGGTCATTCAGAAACCTAACAAAAATGAAAATTTCTTAATTCAGTTGAACCTTGATAAAATTTAACACAGATATAGACATTTACCTAAATCGATAAAATCAATCGAGATTTTATAAAAATATCTCATTGGGGCTATTTTAGAGCCGATTGAATTTTTCAAAAATTTACAAAAATATCATCGACCCTAGGGTCATGCAAAAACTGGAAAAAATAAAAATTTCTTAATTCAGTCCAACCTTGATAAAATTTAGCATAGATATATTTACCTAAAACGATAAAATCAAAAGATTTTTTAATCTTCACCGGGTTTTTTAGAGGACAGGAGATGGCTTGTCTTCACTTCGTAATACCGAATCATTTTACTATTGTACATGATTTCGTTAATACGTAATAATAATAATTGTAACCTTGCAACCGTAAAACGGCCACGACTTCGTGACAATATAATTACTCACCCTCGACATCGATCGATTTTCTTCGATTCTATATTATATATATATACAACATAGTTTTATCTGATGCATATAGTGACAGAATAGAACATATATACTTTTGTATTAGGATTTTATTATTATTATAATGAAGCTGTTAAGTAGTTAAGTAATAAAGTAATAAGTTACTAAATACTATAAAATACTATAATGTTGTCAAGTATTTGACTCATTAAAATGATTCTTTATTATTTTTATCATTATTTTATTCATAACTCTTAAATGAACATTTTTACTTTTTATTAGTTTTTATTTATATTTTTATTTTTAAAAGAAAGAAGGGGATTGTGTTGTAGTATGGTTTTAGCTATATATGTGTGTTGTGCGTGTGTTTGTGTTTTGTTTTTTTAACATAAGTTACGATTTACGGATTTGTATTATTAGAAATAGAGTTAGAATGAAGCCAGTCTTTAATTTGGTTTTTGAAGTAATGTAATGTCATATTGACCATTAGATTCTGTGGAATGTCGTTATAAACGCTCATCGATTTGCGTAGAATTGATTTTGTATTGTTATTCGATCTATTTGTGGTTATGTGTAAATTCTAATTTATAGTGACTCAATCTAGATTCTGTTTTCATCATAAGCGGATCCAGAAAATGCTTTTCCAAAACCGGAGTTTTACAATTTTATTTTTCAAAATTCTGTTATTCAAAATTCTGTTATACAAAATTCTGCGTATTCAATATTCTGGATTACAAAATTCGAAAATATTTTTTTTGTTTTTGTTTACCAAAGAATTAAAAAAACCATTGCAAGTTTTTTATTTAGTTTTTTTAAGGTCCCTTATTCAAAAAATCTTAATATGTCCCCATGCCCCCCCCTGGATTCGCCAGTGGTACAAAAAAAATACAAAAAATTAAATGACAACGTAGAATTTGTTTCGGTGATGACATAAAAATATACCATGTAAAATCTCCCAAAATCTCTTTTTTGTTCTGCGCTTGCAGATCATATGATTGTTGTTGTGTTCTGAAAATGTTATGGGGTGTGATTCATGCCGCTATTTTTAACTGTAACTCCCACCCTAATACCGCCTGTTTTGGTATAAAAGTGGTCTTCACAGTCCTTTGATCCTCTACCCATTTTTTAAAATTAAGTTTTTATCGAAGTCGTTCAGAATTAAAAGGCAAATATTTTTTTGCTAACCTCATTTAAAACCAATAATGGTTTTATTGGCTATGCTATGCAAATGCGTTCGTTTGGCGATAGCTAGTCCACACGTTTGGCGTTTATTTAGCGTTCGTTTGATAGTTGTGCGTTTGTTCTGCTACCGTTGGACGATAGTTTGGCGTCTGTTTGACGATTGTTTTGCACGTCTTCTCAACCTCTAGATAGCCGTTCACGGTGGTTTTGTTGCAGCCAATAAATCTTCTCGTCGTCGCTCGCTCAGAGTAGTGTGGGCATAGATAATATATATAATAATAAAAAAGGATTAATATTATATAAAATTTATGAATAAAACAAAACTTACGTTGGCGTTTAAAGCATTTTTTTGTCCCCATCGATTGCAACTGTCATTGTCCCTTACTGTGGCTGCATTTCTTGCATCAGCCAATCCTGCGATGGTGTAATTGTTGTTTTAATTGCTTTACGCTGGCGATCCATCGCGTACAGCATGTGTTTTTGGAACATGGCCAAAAATTCTGCTAACGTTTGCCTAGGGTAGCAATATTGGCAAACTTGATTGCGGGAATTTTGTAGTGGACATTGAAGGTTTTGTCCACATACCATTTGCCCGACCGTATTCCTTTCCATGTGGTGGCCGTTGGCAGTTCTTGCGAGTATATGGCTGTCCCCAAGTTTGCCATCATTCTCTGGACAGTTTTTCCACCAATGGACATCAGGTAACTGCTTACATCGTTCTTGTCCATCGAATACAAAAAACACCAACAAACTTTTTTAAATTACATATTTCATGGAAATATGGCTAATCAAATTGCTGAATAATGCAAAATAATGTTTACATCGCGAATACTGACTATATTATTAATACAAACCGCGCGTTTTATTGCGCCATGTCATTAATACTGATCACCACAGTACACAGCCATAAAAATGTTCACAGTTGCGCGCCCGCCCAATGTGTGGTTTTGTTATTTCTATTCTCTGTTTTCATATATTTATAAAAAAAACGGTATATTATTTAAACACATGAATAAATGTGTCATATCATATTTGTGTAACACCGGAGGAATGACCACAAATATCCTAATGACTTGTGCCTATATAGTCCCCCAGTCAGTCCTCAGAGCTCAGACTCTAGCATACACAGTCGAGTACACAGTAAAACAATATATATATATAGTATGAGTTTGTGTCCCTCTCTTCTACGAAAATGAGCCGAAACACACATCAACAAATAGTACAGTATATAAATAGTGCGACAATGCGGCGCTAATAAAGGAAAACCCGCGTGTTCGTTGACCGATGCCCGCATATCACTCTTGCATCACCCCTCTGCCCTCTGCTCTGACAATCAAACATAATCAAATATGTACAACTAAGGCCACTTTTACTACGGCTCCCGTGTGTGTCACAAATCCATACAATAACAAACACTCTCCGCGTTAATTTTTTAGTTTTTGTTCACATTCATAGAAGCGTGTATTGAATAAGCCCATATAAGCGACAATCGGATTAAATTAGTGAGTACACTGAAAGTCAGTGATGAGTGTGTTTAAGTCTATTTAATTTGCATTTGCATTATGATATTGTTCCGTTACGTTAAGTACCTCATGCACATGCATCATGCAGTTGCGTAGAAATTTGGACCACAACGTCCACAACCACAACCCCTATGATGCATGGTGTTAAGAAATTTAAATGGGGTTTTGAGAGCAAACAATGTGTTTGAAAATCGGAGAGCGCTGAGCGAGAGATCCGCCTGCATGTATGCTTTCAGTCAAATTCAACGAGTGCTCACTGCTCATTTGCGTGAGCAATGCGCATTATATTTTAATATGCAATTGTCATATGACAGCTCACTGAAAACTAAAACTCTCTGCTCAGCGCTGTTTCATCTCCCTGTTTGTGTATTTGCATTTTGCTGAGTGCAGAGCATATATTTTTAGCTCTTTTTGTTGTTATATGTTATCTTGGTATTGCTTTGTGTTTGTGTATTGTTTTTGTATTGTGTTATGCGTTGGTAGTTGAGTTGGTCTAGTAGTTGGGTTCGGAACGTGTGCGTACTACGTATCAGTGTTTGTGGCTTGTGAGAACGATAACTCGAACAAATAAACAACAGAGATTACTTTTACTTCGATTCAGACATTCAGAGCGACAATCAAACGCATGTATTTATAGAGAAAACTTTCAAGTGCCAAAAGGAACAATGAAACTACAATTGAGTGTTGACCATAAACGAGTAAGTGCTTCGAATGACACCTGAACACACAAATACACGATACATCGATGTACGAAAAAAGTGGTTGGTGTTTTATGGACATGTTGTACAGAAAATGTAGTTGTATATACATTAAATTTCATGTGCAATAAGTCTTTAGGTCAGTCCGAGCTCTATATGTTATTCATATTAATTTAATAATCTGTTGACCTGCGAGTTTTCACCCGCATTTTAAATGCATTGAAAATCGATCTGTATGAAAAGAATCAAAGAAACAGGCACAAAAAATATTTACTGAAATATTAGGGTAGTTTCTGCTGTCCGCTATAACCGGGCCACAGTGGTACCGCAACGCAAGATAGCAATTCACGTTGAATTTGAGAGTGAGAGGCTGCACACAGTGAAAAGTGAAGAACAAAAAATGGTATGAAAAGTTGTGAAACGTTTGTTTTTGAAATGAATCGTACCAAAAATGCTTTGTGAAACTTTTCAAAATTATCTTTTCAGTTTGAAACTTTCATTTTTGAAAAGTTTTATATGTAAAACTTTTCATTTCCGAAAAGTTTAATATGTAAAACTTTTTTTTGTGAAACTGTACACTACTCGTCTTCTCTATTATTGCTTATACTGGCTTCTTGAATAACTATTTCTTTCTCATTTGAAAATAGATTTTAAAATAATTTCTTTGACTGATATATACGCACATGTGTTTGCCTCTTTTCCACACATTTTGGATTCGTTCTCCCTCTTCCTATTTCCCATATTATTTATGAAAACAATCAACCTTTTTAAATAATTGCGTTGTTGTTTGTGTAATTCTTATTACTCTTTGATATCTTTTCATCTTCATAATATTTGTATTCGATAATAAATATTTTCTATTTATTTAAAAATGAATTTATTCGCAGACGGTCCTCGAAAATAGCACACCCACAGCCGGAGACGATGATTTCGAACTATGGGATCAGAACCAAATGCTGCGCTCGGAGCAGCACAACGTTGAAAAGTAAAACCGTTTAATTCTTTGTAATTTCCTAAATATTTCAAATAATAAATATATTCGCTACCACATTTCAGTTCCAGACACGCCGGGTGGTGCAAACCCTCATGCATTCCAATAACGGTGATATTAACGCTCATAGTTTTAGTTGTATTGCTTCCTTTACTAGATAATAGTGATAAGACGTCAGTGAATGCCAAAGGAAATAGTTCGGCGTATATTTGTACGGATAAGTGCAGGTATAAACTCTAAAATAGATAAGAATGGGGTTTTGAATAGATCTTATATTTATTGTTTTCGTATGTTTTGAATTCCAGAATACAGCTAGTGGAAAGTATTCCAGATGGACTGGTCTATCCGGAGGGAAGTCCATCGTTTATGTCCACCTACGATGCATGGACAAAACTGTTGGGCATGGCCAATAAGACGCTTGACATTGGCTCATTGTATTGGTCGATGCGAAGTTCTGACATCTACAATCATTCATCTTCTTGGCAGGTATATATTAAACCTTTATTACTCGAAGATTCCATTATATGTTTCTATATACAGGGTGACAAAATCTTCCAATCAATCCTAACCGCTGGCACCCAGCAAGGATTGAATATCCGAATTGCACAAAGTGCTCCCACACAAGAGAATCCTAATTTAGACACAGAACTGCTGATTAAACGTAATGCTGCCACCGTTCGTTCGGTTAATTTTCCACGTTTGCTGGGCGGAGGAGTTCTGCACACGAAACTCTGGATCGTCGATGGTCTGCACATGTACGTGGGCAGTGCCAACATGGACTGGCGTGCACTGACTCAGGTATGTTTTTTTTATTTAAATATTTATGATTAGGAAAAGCAAGAATTTTTTAATGAAAATCTACTTTTCATTGGTGTATGTTATGAATCGGATAATGTACAATTATGGATTTAATCAATTTTGAAGTAAATTTATTAATTATATTAAAAAAACGATAATGAGTTTTTTCTGAAAAGACGAATTATTGTATTGTTAATTCATGTGTACAGAAAGCAACAAATTGTCTTTTATCAACAAGTGGGTGAAAAAAAACTTGTCATTCGGGCTTGCATCTCCAAAGTTTTCACGAAAAGTTGATTGTGAAAAGGTGAGGTTAAATTTCTGTGAGTAGTTTTACAGGCAGAAAGTGAGGTTAAATTCCATGAGTAATCGGAAAACCCGTCCGCAATTCAAATCTGTCATGTCAACCGCGTTCAAACGTCAACTGTCAAACGAATCGTTTGTTTGAAAAATATATATAACCGAAATATCTAAATATCGTCCAAATAAATGTGAATCATGTCGCCATTCGAGAGTTTCAGTGAAGATCTTGTGCCCAGAAATGCACCACAGGCGTTGTTTAGTAATTTTCAGGTAAATCCAATCAAATACAACATTCCTCTATGTTGATAATACTATGTTGCATTTCTAAAGAATTTGGCGGTGCCAACCGTTCCGGAACTGTCTTTTCTTGTGACAAATGCCGCCAGAGTGCCGCCTGCCAAGAAAACCTCGGAGCCTTTGCCAAAGTCAACGCAATCGTATAGCGCTTGGCGTAAACAGCAAATAAATTGGGGTCCTCAGTCACCGCTTCCGCCAGGACAAAGCGTTGCACCTGTAAACAATCCAAATGCTTGTAAGAAACACGTTCAATTCGAGCCAAATGTGGTTAAAATATCAGAAGTACATGATGCTAGACCGTTTCGGCAGCAGTTGTCAGAAATAAAATCCAGTGATGTTGGTGTACCGACACCGGGAGCAGCAGCAGCAACTGCGTGTAGAGAACTGGAATTGAGTTTGTTGGAAGGACCACGTAAATTGGAGACAAATGTATGTCAAACACAAGGTCTTTGGAATACGATCACCAGAAATTCTGGTCAAATGCAAAACAGAGCCGTCCATCTACAACAAATTCCCGCTGAAGTCGTTTCTCCAGCTGAACCTACTCTGGCGGATATTTACAGACTATTAAAGCAGCAAAGTCAGCCCCAGAAACCGGTTGCCCTAGAGCCGGGTATAGCTGATATTTTCAATTTGTTGGTACAACAGCAACAAAACTCAAATTCTCAAATGGAGAAGAGCACACATGTTCCAGTGGATAAAAACACAAATCCCCAAGCGCAGCATAGTTCAGTTACGCAAGCGGTAGAATCTATCGAAAACACCCCAGCTTCTGAGTCAAAAGCCATCGTTGCGCACTCGAATGAGCCGACCACCGCAGAATTGTATCAAATCATTGCCAAGCAACAGGAACAACTAATGTCACTACAACGACAAGTGGAACGACTGATTATGCACACAAATAAAGAAAACACAGCTCCTCCGCCTGCGTTAGCCGCTAGTCAGCAGCATCACACAACACCTGCCAACAACAAAAACGTACCTGTCTCGATTGGTGTAATGACTAGCTTAGAAATCAATTTTGCTGCGAGTCCTAATAATTGTTATACGACACCGGTCGCAGGACGACCTCAGCGACCGTTCCTCTCTGATATTAATTCTGAGCAGCGTGACGATGCAGATGAAGATTATAACGACGAAGAGAACGATGAAAACACCGCTCAGCCCAGTGAAAATGTTGCTACAAATACCGCGGGTGGATGGACGTTCTACGGAAATATTTTAGGAGAAGTAAATGATGTCTTGCAAAATTCTCCAACGTCTCAAGTGGCTGCACAACAACACGTACGCGACATTCGAATGGAACGAGTGCAGCACATGCAGTTCAATGGTGGTGACGTGGACTCATCACTGACCAGAAGGTAAATATTGAAATACACACGACTCGTAATAATTTATTTTAATTTTTACTTTAATTTTTCTAGGGTTACTTTTGAGCAGGCCACGTCAATGAACACTTCTCCCGCCGGCCAGCAGCATGCAATAAACGATCGCAGCATGGCAATAAATGCGTTGGCCATGAAATGGCTGCCCAGAGATAAGCTCATGAGTTTGATGCATCAGAATACCGTTCCTGCCCTGCCACACAACAGTGTAGAAAGACCGTTACACTTGCAGAATATTACTATTAAGAAAACCACCGACATGTCGTTGTCTACATTTAATTACTTGCAACGCAATGGACTGCTCCAGGATATGGAGAACATTTGAAAAATATGTGTTTAAAATAAATTGATTTTAGGTTTATATTGTATATTTAAAGTGGTTTAATGTTTGGTTGTTTAAATGTGCTCCTAAATTGGGATAACTTATTTTTCAAGTTTATTATTTCGGGTTTAACCTATTATTTATGGTTTTAACTGAGTTGATATCAAAGTCAAACCTAATTGCCAGTTATACTATAATAACTTCATTTAAACTCTTAATTTATACTTTAATTTCTCCTA
>JAAAKO020050561.1:0-11157 GCA_010015015.2 Bolitophila cinerea
CATGTTTTTTTCTCGGTGAACACTGTTATTTTAGGGTGCACATTATTTTATTTTAGGAGCACATTCATTTTATTTTAGGTTTACATTATTTCTTTTTAGGAGCACATATTTTTTTTTGGAGAGCGATTTATTTTATGCCAAAAATATGTTTAAATACAACAACGCCATCTAGCATGCATGAATCAAACCAGCGCTGGTGAGGCATCCAACGCGCGGTGCCTCCACCGCATCTGGAATGCATGCTGCATTCACGGGCACCCCTCGCAACAGTGCACACGCGGACGCATACTCCACGCACTGCACTAACACTTGCCTGCCCAACAGACAGCTGTCCACTGAAATTTCATTCGAAATACATGTATCCTCGATCTTCACCCCAACGTCAACACATAATGGCGGTGCTGGATCACAGCTAGCTATCAGATTACCCGCCTGTGAGCACACTGTTTCTGTGAAACCGGCAGGAATGCATTTTGCCTTGGACGGTACTTTAAGTGTGGAGCACTTGATCGGATCCGATGGACACTGTCCGATTAAATCTAAGGGCACGGCACACACGTCATACGGTATATTCGAATCAATACAGAGCGCGTCCACGGGCACTCCAATGTCCGAACACTCCGGCGGTGAGTCCGGACAATGACGCAACGTGCGTCCATTGATTCCACTGCACAGTGGTGCAGCAATCCGAAGCGGAATACACTGCGCTTTAGCGGCCAATCCCAACGAAGTACACGTGGGCGGTCCCACACATTTTTGTAGAGTTCTAGCGCCATCTGTGCACAATGCTGCGGTCGAGATAAGCGGTGAAATACAATCGGATTCAGTTGGAATGCCAAGGCTCGAACATGATGATACGGTACTGCCACACTTAACGATCACATCGTTGCCTTGCAGACAAGACTCCTGGCCACTCGTCGTTGGTATGCACTTGATCGAATCACCATTCGTTATGACTGATAGACACGGTGACGGAAGTGCCGGACACTGTTTGTACAGCTGAGCACCGTCCAGACATTGTAGGGTGCCAAGACTATTTGTCGGAATGCAGGGTGCATTGATTGGAGAATAAATATCGTGACACGCCGGACCGGCGCCGGTCGAAGCTTCACACAGAAACAGAAAGAGCACATTGTTTAGGCAAGCTGAGATGTCAACGCCAAGACATAGTTCATCCTCTAGACAGATGGCGCTCTGTACGGAGTTGGTAATACATGTGGCGGTCGAATCTTGAATACCAATCGACGGGCAGATTGGCGGTAGCGGTGGGCATGTGTAGATTAATTGATTGCCGTCGTGACACACGCGATCGGTTATTGGTCTTGGCAGACATGGTTCGTCCTCGTAGCACAATGGCGGATTTACGACCAGTGGGATACATAAGGATCCGATTGGTACGCCTAACGAGCTACACTGTGGAGCCGGAGGACAGCGTTGCAGGATAGTGGATTTGGTTAAGCTGCATGAGCGAGCTTTGATGTGCAGCGGTATACACGTAGGTGGTGATCGTACAGAGAGGCCAAGAGATTCGCATGTTGGCAAAGTCTTCCGACAAGGAAACAAGTAATCTGTTCCCAACGAACAAGAACTAGGTGCTGTTGTTGGAAAACTGACTGTTGGGAAACATTTTGCACCGGGTCGTAGATTTAAACCAGAGCATTGTGGCGGTGGATCACAATTGATTTGAAGTTTCCCATCGTTGTGGTCATAGCACACGGACGCAGGAATGTCAAAAGGAATGCACCGTGGACCATTATGACCGATGGACTCACAGGTAGGCGTTTTCGGTTGGCACTGATGCAGAACATTTTTACCAGAGATACAGTACGGATCTGTGGTTAGTCCGTTTGGAATGCATGATGCTCCTGCTGGAAGTTGTAAGGCTTCACAAGAAGGCAGTACGGCACACTTTCCCAATGGTACCGATCCACGATAGCAAGAGTTTGCCGACGAAGTGTCCGGAATGCAGCGTGCTCCATCGGATAGACCAATCGAAGTGCAAGTTGGCACGTTCTGTGCAGCTGTACACTGTCCAATCAGTGATGTACTAGTCTGACATAGTGAAACTTTAATAGGGTCCGTTAAGGGGATGCACTTAAGTGAGTCATCAATGCCAACGGTTTTACATTGAGGCACAGTGTTAGGACACTGTAGTAGTACGGTGGACCCATCGCAACAGACCGGTGCAGTGATGGTGTTTGGAATGCAGGATGACGTGATCACGTTTATGTGGAGTGACACACAAGATGGAACCGTAACGGGACACTTGTAGACTAAAATACTATTGTCACGACTGCAGACGTCGATGAGCTGCAGGTTGGATATACACGGATCGGTGGGCTGTACGCCAATGGATGAGCATAACGGTGGTGATGTACACGATGGAATGATACGGAATCCCACCGAACAGGAGTCAGCGTACACCTCAAATGGTACACAGGCTGAGTTCTTTGGCACACCGACGAGACTACAGGAGATTGGACACTGTTTTATGGTTTTGCCTTTGTTTCTTGTGCATACGGTGACGGCGGATGGAGATTGACTATATGGAATACAGGTGTCCTGAGGTCGGAGGCCAATGGACGAGCAGGTGGGCGGCAGTGGACATTGGTACAGTGTTTTAGTTTTTACACAATACCAACTTTTTAGAAGTGGTGAGATACACGTATCCTGTGGTCCGACTCCAATGTCCGAACACCGAGGCGTGACATCCAGTTCGACTGGATTAATATTAGATTTGGTTGGGACTTTCTTTGAACTACATCGATAGATTAAGCCATATCTGGAGATACACACTTTGTCGGGAGCTTCTACTTCAGATGGAATGCAGACCTGGTCATTATCTATTCCAAGCGAAGTACATCGTCGTGGTTTGATATCGGCGGCTCGCAATTGTTCCTGAGGTACACAATGATAATATTAAATGTATCATTAGTGGAATCAGTGGCATATATGGGTATAGACAGATTGGTGGTCACTTACCCCACACGTGGCCAATAGAGTAAACAGCACCAGAGCAAGGTTCTTCATTCGTGTGTTCCAGAAACGGTAAACTATCTGCGAGATATGTGTGGGCGTTAACGTGGCGTACACAGAACCAGCTACAGAGAAACCAGATCTTAAATAGCACTTTTTAGATTCAGAGCATGTTTGTGTTGCAAATTAAAAACTGCTGTCAGCAGGTGGTAACAACAACGCTATAGGTCAGTAGACAATCTAGTTTTTTGCGGGTGTACGTAGCAGCTGAGCAAATAACCGTTACAAGTATATGAAAGTAGTCCAAAGTGGATAACGGGTGCAACGCAATAAATATGTAGTAAAGTAGATTAGATTAATTTGTGGAGTAACGCTCCATGTGGAACGGGCGCACGCAGGTCTTAGTCTGGACCCATTGTGCTCCTCCGATCTTGTTCTTCTTAGTTTATTCTATCTCAACCCATTTTGTTCATTTAATTTGGCTTGAAATATCTTTCAGTTTCAAAGATATCATACAGTCTGGGCTAATGATAAAGCCTAGTATAGACAATCTTATAATTGAGAGGCATGGAAATTCACATATGAAGTGTTTTACAGTCTCCTCTTCCATCTCACACACTCTGAAAAGAGGTGAGTTCTTAACACCCCTATTGAGTGGAGATCCTTGTTAAGGCAATGACCCGTTAGAATTTTAGTCAGCGTTCTGCACCAGTGTCTGTACCTGACGACTGCTGATAAAGTGTTTTGATTGTCGGTATTTTGCAGATTCTTCCCAAAGAGCAACCTGTAAGTTTTTCCCAGCTTGTCTAACTTCCAAACTGTAGTATGTGTTAAAGCAATGACCGGTAAGCACATTAACAATGGTTTGAAGCTCGTTTGCCACCGCTGGTTACCCGGTTAATTTCTCTAAATTTTCTGGCGTCTCTTGCATTTGGCTTGCTTATGAAAGTTCTAGGTTGCCTACAAGTAAAGAGAGACTTATATTGTAAAGAATGAATTTCTTGAATGATGTTCATTATTTCAGTGTGTATATATGCAGACGCGATTACAAGCGCCGGTTCGGGTTTTATGTAGGTGTGATCAAAGAGATCAAGGAGGATAGACATTATAGTCATTTAATCAAAAGCAGTTGGCTTACAATTGGTTGGTTCTACGCAAATCAAATTTTAGCTCCTTAGACCTTTTGTTGCGTTATGATAAAAGTGGGTGAAAAAGGAGGAACAAAATACAATAGTAGTTGCATCAATATATATGTCTCATATGATGCACCTGATGAGGAACCGCCCTCAAAAGAAATGGATGACTTATTAGTAACTTACTGTGAAAGCAAGAGATTGGCACTTTTATTTTCCGTGGATGCGAGCGTCCATCATTACATATGCTGGGGTAGTACAGACACGAACAAGAGAGGTTAGAGTTTAATTGATTACCTATCAGAAAGGTAATCCTCCTTGTCACCCACCTTTATCATCCCGGCAAGAAGGTCTGAGAAGCTAAAATTTGCAAATAAACCAATAAGATTATCTTTAACTATTAGACAGGTTCTAACCCTTTCTTCTGTTGGTTTAGAGAAAGTAGAAGTATCCTGGTATTTTCATACCTCGCACTTTACACTTTCTATGCCAAGGCTATTGGATGCAATGTCTATTTGCAACTTCGCAAGCACCGTATATAATGATGTTGTGTGTGGCTGTTTGGCAGTGTTGCAGGTTTCCCTGAAGGGCTTTCAGTTGGAGGAAGTCTGCCAACCACCAATAAAACCACTTCCTCCTCTTCGTCGGACCCCTTTAGCAGAGTGTCTTTTAAGTCTGCGGCTATTTCAGACAGCTCCTCGTCATGCGGAGACGCTCTAACATTTTTATCCACTTCTTCAGCTGCTTGAATTAGCATCTTGAGCCTGATTTTCGACTTTCATCAAGGATTTTGTCGACTGACTCTTGTCTTTTGAATCGTAAGGCCGGAAGAAGATTTAGGTGAAGCCATAGATGGCACTCGCATATTCTTCTCAGCTTAGAACTGACGCGTCGTTAATTTGGATCACTAGGAAGATCCCAGACATAGCTGGTTTTTTGGTAATTTTGTTTGTACCACCCGCTACATTTACTTTCTTTATAACAGACCAAGAGACCAGGTCAAGCTGCGAGTTTTGGAAATCTAACAGTTCCAGGATGTCCTTGTTACCTTCCAGATCCTAAGCCGGAATGAAAACTTCCATCCTTTTGTCCGAATAAACCTCGTCCACGTCTCCTTCTTGTATCCATGTTGTTGCAAGACACATACATATGCCTTGCAGTTTGGAACTTAGCATTTCTGGTTGAAAGCAGTTACAGACGGCCCTGCAGTTGTATACAACAGTCTCCTTTAGTCGCTAGTGCAGAAGCTCAAGCTGTTCCACGAAAATCTTGGGATTACTCGAGTTATTGTAGACCACTACAACGCTTAGATCGACTTTTGTCCGATCGCTGATTGCAGCGGTTTTTGTGTCTGTTGGGGCACTCGTCTCAGTGTTCGCCTCAAAATCTCTCATCCAACGCCTTTCACGTAGCTGAGCCCTCTTTAGAGTCTTAACAGACCCTGTTACAGCATTTTTGTAGTGCCCTTCACCGTTACTAACAATACGTCTAGTGACAAAAGCCACTTCTGGTTTGGATGACTTTACCAAACCCAAAGGTCTGGTTGGCATATCTCTTTCCATAACACACCTCGTCGGAGTATCACAATTATCGGCTTGTTCTGTTCCACCCGGTTGAGTTTGCCGAATGAACACTTTTCCTCCCCTGTGTGGCTTCGCCATCCGTTTTATCGACCTTGGCTAAACCACTTACTCCATGTCCTGGAGACATTTAGCCTCTACAAGTTGCCCTGCTTTGGCATCGACTTCAGATTAACCCCCTTTTTGGGTGACTTGACGCGCGCCATTTTACTGGTACCGGCTACTCCACCCCGACCATCACCAAAGATTTTTCCTGGTAAGCCAGTTCCAATTAAAGGCCTGTTTGGTCGTCTCCTCCTTCTGCCCCACGGATACTTTGAGGGATCACCGTCGCGGTATTGCATACCGTGTCATTCTTCACCTCTGCTTTGGCAGTGCCACTTGAACTCCCCAGTTGCCTGGGTGCAGCCTGGACACTATTCTCTACACTTCTTCCCCTGCTCGTGTCTAAGAGGAGGTTACCAAAAAATTGGACCATGCCCAACCACTATTTTGGGGTAAAATGCAGTTATTTTTTATTTAAATCCTTCGAATGCTGTTTTTTATCTTTAAAGAAAAAAGTTTCATACAAACTTTAACCTATCAGCCCCTTCCTCGAAGGTGCTTGCAATGAAAAGAGAGCGTTGAAAGTGCTCGCGGTGAAAGGTGCTTGCGGAAAATAGGCGCCCGAAAATACATGATCTCTTGAAGAACTCTGCAATCTTATTACTAATAAGAAGAAGTCGGAGCGAGTCAAAGAGATCTTGTTGGAGTGGAACACTTGACATTTGATGGTGTCGTGTGAGGTGCTTTTGTCGAGGAAATGAATCGAAGATTAGATTTCCACGCACCAGCACCCAGCAGGTTAAGCTCTCCAAAATACCCAACCGAAGCATGTGCTTGTTTAGTAGGCACGTAGGCAGTGATTCGTGAGGATACCGCAGACCAATTGTTGCTTTAAGTGAAGCGTCAATTTAGTTACACTCGTACTAGAGGCTAATGCCTGTGATGTGATGACATAAGACCCACGTACATTGGGCCCATTTGCTTTATGTCTTGTTGAAACAGACATTACGCCCATGGGCGTTATGCCCGAAACAGCTGTCAAAAAGACCATCTTCCAAAAAAGTAGTGCCAGATTAAAAACAACACGACTAAAAACACCCTTTATTGCATACGACATAAAGCACATGGACCTAATGTCTAGAACCCATGAACTTTATGTCCTTATGAAATGGACATGCGTTATGTCCGTTTGAATGAAAAATATATATATATATATATTTTTGCCAACCTTTTCAAAAATTATTCTTTTTTAGTTTTTGAAGTTTCGAATTTCTAAACTTTTTCTGAAATCTCCAAATAAAGCTAATAGGCTTTATGTCTGGTTAAAACAGACATAAAACCCATGTCAAAACCGACATAAGACCCAGAGGATTCATGTCCGTTTCGTTTCGGACATAAGGCCCATGGGCTTTATGTCCGATTCAACCTGACATAAAGTCCATGGGCGACGCGATCTAAAACCAGATGCGTACTCAGGATCTTCTTCGATTTTTGGTAATAAAGTACAATTTAGGGGCAGCGCTCCTTACTTTAGCCCGAATCTGCTATTGTAGATCGGATTTTGTAAATAAAGATTCATTGGTTCAGGGGAATTGTCAGTTAAAATATCTCCTGAAAATACAAAAGTATACATTAAAGCGTGTTCTCATACAAAATATGGTTTATGATATAGAAACAAGTAATTTATTCGCATGCGGACTTTTGTTAGATTACTGGATTATGCTTTGGAAAATATTGATCTGGAGCAATACTGACTATTCACAACACGCACCACATTCGTGACCTTTGCTTAATGACACACATTCCAAAAGTTCCAATTTACACACAAACACCCAGCAGACACATGCACACCCGCGCACACACTTTTCCCTGTCAAACAAAAACACCGCAGAGCAACAAACCAAACATTACTTAACAACCGCAATAAGTCACCGAAACATATGGCATCGATTAAACATCGCCCGAAATTTGGCGTAGAGCTTATTCAGTAAAAAAAAAAAACAAACAAATATATAGAATCTCGCCATAATCTGCGACAATTGTATACACACACTCGTTGAAAAGAATTTCGTCCAAGTATCACAGCTGAGACTCCGCCGGGAACATCTCGAGGCTATAACCATTCAGTGCCTATTATCTAATCCAATAAAATACTTTGATTCTGATTGAGTATTGAGTTTAAGGATCTCTTGGCACGCCAACAAAGCACTTGTTCCGTGTTTAACTGAACAACTTCATGCCGAACAACGATTAATGGCGCATCATCAATGCCACGAACCACACATTGGATCGGCATCGCCATTAGACGCAGATTTGACAGGTATAGACAAAAACCGAAACACATATATATATATATATCAGAGGACCTCGTGCTTTGTTTTATAGGGTTAAATGTCCTCGTATTATAGTAAAATCAATCAGAGTGCCGCTAGCAACAAACAACATGAATGAATTGGATGTACTATTTAATATATACAACGGATTGATTCATCGATACATGTTTTGTGTTTCGGATGTGGAGTGGAGTGGTATAATAATGGATTCAGCATTTGTGCTATTGGTTTACAGTGAACTATTTGTGGATCGCTGTAAATATTATTTATACTTACATTTGAGTCGTATATACATAAGAATTTAACGTAGAGCAAAAAGAGCGAGATTGGGTGATGGGTTGGCCGGCAGATTTGGCTATGTGCACCTGATTTTTGGAGAGTTTGGGTTAGAGCAACAGTGCGCCTAACTTTCGTGAATACATGCGGTTTTAGAGGATTGTTGACAAGCCGGTGACAACTTGGCATTATTAGCTATATATATACTTCAACAATTTTTGGAAGTACAATTTATTAAACGTAATTAAATTGTCCTTTATTTTAGGCAGATAAACACTGTGCCGAAGATTTAAAGCCCTCGGAGAACGGACGAAGCGCAGCACACTGCATATAAACAAATATGTCAGGTAAGTAAACTTTTTTTCATTCACCTATATTCTGTACTAAAGGTCCATATGCTGCTTGCGATTACGAATATGTCAACTTTCGCCACAGATTACTAAAAGTGGCGATAACGTCGAATTTTCAAAACTCTCCACAAGCAATTCCACGCAAAATCATAGTATGCAAATGCTTTCACGGGAAATTTTGTCGTTTTGTATTGTTGTTTGTTTTTTTGTATGCCTACAGATTTATGTGCATGTCTTGTGATTGTGGCGAATTGGAATTTCGGAAATGGAATTATTATTTATGGGTTTTGACATGGTTGAGATTTTTACCGTACAATTAGTGTAGTTTAGTAGACGTTTTTTTCAAATTAAGTGGATTTTTAGGTTAATGTATTCAAAATTTGATTTGTATTTTAAAAAGCTTTTTGTGGAAGCTTTTATTAGTCTCAATATCATTAGTCTAGTCAAAAATAAATAAATAATCGCCATAAATATGAAAAATGCAAATGCGGCATTGACAACAGAAGTCCTAAATGGTAAATATAAAGTGATTGGCTGAAGTGAATTTGGCTCAAAGTTTAGTTTGTCTGAAGAAATTATCAGTTTAGAGATATTTTGAAGAAATAGTTTTTTTTTTTGGTTTTGAGGGAAAAGGTGATTCATTATTATTATTACCTCTTCTGATAAGATCAGCAAAATTTAAATTCTCTAGAAGTGAACTTTTTAATTTTATACAGATAAAATATGTTCATAAAAAAGTAACCATGATTAACCATAAAAAAATCATTGTCACGTGAGATTTATATATTTGTGTTAAATGACAGTCTATCTATATAGAAAATCGAATATCATTTTAAAATAATTTGTATTTCAATTGAATTTATAGACAAACGGAAATAACTTTGGTACATCTTTACTATAGAATGTTACGGCCGTATTTTTCACTCGTTTTAATCGTGTTTTAAAATTAGAACATTTTTTAGATTTTTTAAATTTAAATAAAACTACTTAATCGGCTACTTTCACTGGTTTTATTTGTTTTTTTGGTTTTAAAATTATTTTAAAACCGACTAAAATGCGATGAAAATTAATCACGGATTTCAAAGGTTTTACGTACGTTTTAAATTAGAATAGAATGGCTGAATTGTTTTACAACTTTTCCAACTTTTTATTTTATAATGTCGCGTGACGCGTTCCGGCAAAGTAACAGATCCATCTCTCTGCCCTGTTTGTTGGATGTGTCTTACAAGTACGGTATTTTTCGGCACTACGAGCCATGCGAGGGAGGTGCATGATCTCATATTAAGTGTTTCGATAGTTGTCCTTCGTTTGTGATCCCAGTTTCGATTTAAAAATAATCTATTTTGATATTTTCACTCTTTTTATCACTTTGTTGGAAACAATTAAATTTAAAAAAACATGTATTGTGAGTGATGGTAAGAGACAGGTCCAGCACTTAGAGTACATACAATTCCGAAAACATTCCTACAATTCAGCCATAGAGACGATCAAATATTTGGATGAGAGGTTGAAATATAGTGATCTACATGTCCAGAAAATTTCTTTATGAGAGGACCACACTCTACCATCTATTGGATGAAGTGTACCGCAGAACTAATCCTCTCTCGGGATATTGACTTACTCATGTAGTATTACGGCATCCCAAATTCTGGCCTAAGAATGATGTTTTAGCTCCAGATGGAATCCTGACACTTTGATGACTACCAACATCCGATGTGGTTTAGCCTCTTGCAAAGCAGATGTGGGACTAGTTCGCATGGCATCCAAACCAGCAGTTGGAATTTCTATATTGGCATTTTATCGTCTAAAACCTCTTCGCTCTCTCCCACCACAGGATAAGTTGGCGGTGATGAGCATCAAGGGGTCTAATTATGGCTAAATAGAACCAGTGGACCACTTTAAGGGACTAACCACATGAGCCTTGTGGCATTTAAGGCATGCGTAAGAAGGCGGTAGAATTTACCGAAATCGCAGATTTTCTGCGTTTTATAGGCGCGATTGATTGCGCACACGTAAAAAATACTCGTCAAATAAACAAAAAATCCAAAATTATTTATTTATTTCCTAACACAGCGAACATTATCGAAACTGAGCGAAAATGTGTGGTACGATGCTGGCTAGGCAATTTACTGGTTCTTGTTCTCTGATTCCTTCCACGTTTTCCAGCTCTCCGCCGCCGGCGACAATTTTGTAATTTGTTGTATCAGGGCATTTCATTTCATCGGCGCCGCGTCCAAATTGCATACGCATCGTGGCCATTTATATATTGTTGCCAATCCTGTCTTCTAAGTTTGACGAGTTCCAAATGATGTTGTTTTTCTTTGTTTCATTTTCATGACAACATTTTAGCAAAAAACCGCTGTCAACCGTTCTACATATATATTATCATTTTATCATTGGGGCCTATGCTGAGAAATGTCATATTCATAAGGACAAATCTTTTATAAAATAAAAATAGGGACGG
>JAAAKO020050572.1:0-11157 GCA_010015015.2 Bolitophila cinerea
AATTGGTCTGTGGTGTCCTCACGGGTCAAAATATCTACTAAACAAACACCTGCATCCGTTAGGTACTCGTATAGCCCAACGGGGAATTCGAATCTCCGATTTTATTCCTCTTTATGTCTACATGTCTCTAGATGTCAAGAAGTGTTTCACTTCAACCAGATCCCCTTGACTCGCTCCTCCTTCTTCCTCTGTAAAATTGCAGAGTTCTTCAAGGTTCCCGGGGCTCGACAAAAATGTGATAAATGAGTGAAAATAGCAAAAAAAGATCTTGTCGAGAAATTGGCGCAATAACTTTATTTGACACGACTCTATTCTTCACAGCTACCAAATGTGAGATGAGGTATTCCAGCTGCGTAACTGATTCAGGTAAATATAGTTGCTGCGTTCGTTCTGAAAAGCTCTTTGCCATACTTAGTTTATATCGTCTAGAAGCTCTGATCACAATCCGTTTGTGTTATCCACAGTTTTTTTTAAGATCATTTCTGAAATATCAAAGATACTAGAAAGCTTTGCTCGATGTACCAAACACGTGGCAGTGAGAACCTTGAAATCTGTAACAGTGTCCGCACTCGTCATCCATAGATGTCAGGTGCTCCACTCCTAAACAAGATCCCTTGACTCGCTCCGCTTTCTTCCTTTTAGAAAGATTTCAGTGTTCTTCGAGAGATCTGGTAGGATTCCGGAGATCGACTGACTCTAGACTACGGGTTATAACACAATGGACCCAATCAGTGGTCTACATTTGTAACCTACCCTATACTATACACAAACTTACCTCCAATTCAATGGTATCCACAACATAAATGTGAAAAATGACTGAAAATAATGAAATCGATTTAAAACACGTGTACGTTAAACTTACAAAAACCGTGTTTAACTTTCATCGGGTTTTAGTACGTTTAAATTAAATTATTTTAAAACCAATAAAACAAAAAAAAAACAGTGAAACTAGCCGATCAAGTAGTTTTATTTCGATCTAAAAATTTTAAAACATGTTTAACGAAAAATTCGGCCGTTATTCATTTTTTTGGATTAGGATTAAACATTAAAAATATAAATATTATTTTAATATAAAAAGCAATAATTCTTATCTACTCTAAATCAGTGAACATTTTCACTTAGCCAAATGATTAAAATTAAGGTCGCATTATATAGAAATGATAAATCGGTTGGACGTGGCCTGGCGCTAGGAGGCGCTCGATGGAGCTCGGTGGCACTCTGTAGGCATATATGCCGCACACCGGCTGTGGCCAGTAAATCAAAGTCTATGTTATTCTTATACTAGGCATATATATAGTAAACGCGTAGTCCATATAGTGCACCCCTAGCATAATTAAAACAACAACAGTAAGTAGTGAATGTTTTAGCATAATAATTTCTTTGGCCGGTGAATTAACACAACTTGTACACGCAAGGCACGAATTATTTAAGCAAATATACAACAAAGATGGCATATTATTCACTTTCCTTTGGTTTGTTTTGTGTTTTGTGTGTTTGTGTGTTTTGTGTGTTTTGTGTTTTGCGTGTAGTTTATATTTAAGTAATATTCATCGTCGTTAGTAATACACACTTTTTGCTGTAGTGCTGATGGTGCCATGTTGGTGAAGGTGGAGCGGAGTTGGTGGGGGTGGTGGTGGTTGTTTTGGTGGTGGTTATTCTCAGTGGTGGCGCCATGGTGGTGAGCTCTGCTTAACCTAAACACAAACATATACATTTGCATGTATACATGAATTACTTATATAAATATACATATATACAAATATATATGCATATATTAAACAAAACACATTTACAAGACCCGCCCATACACCGCGCGCGATGTTTAACCCGTGTTTGCAAAACCGGAAGTGGGTAGTATTTATATGGTCACGTGAAACATGCGATGTGTGCTCACACACACACACATACACACACACAGTTCTTTGCCTTTGCCGCCGTCAGAGTGTGTGTTCTGTGTTGTGTTATTCGTGTGTATGTTAATTTGTTATAGTTTGTAGGTGCCCATTTAGTGAATTTATGGACATGGCAACCAAACTACTTTTAATATGCACCACACACACACACACACACACGCCACTCCAAGGGTTTGCGCCAGGCCAGCCATCCTTGTTGCATAAATTATACAACGCGTTATCGCGCTCTTAGCCAAAAATACCTATATATTATATGTACGTACACACATTCATTATGCACATATATACATATATATATACATACATATTTATGCTACACTCTCAATGGTGTAAACCCCAGCGCATAAAACTAAATTTAATGGATTCCGCGCCGTTGTTTTCGTATAATGTTGTTTTTATGCTGCTTGTACAAATTAATGTCGGAAATACGAAGGTAATAAAAAAGCACAGGTGTGTGTGTGTATACGTAAATAGTCGACGACGACGGTATGTTGACGCTATACCTCTAAATAATAAATATATAGCTAAAAATACATTTTCCTCTGGACGCTCAACACACGCAGCCAGGAACGGGGATGAGCAAAAAATACTCCTCCAACAATATTAATTGATATCGCGCGCATCCCCTTTGCCATCCCCTTTGCTTGTGCATAATCACGACAACACAATCATTTAATTGAAATTCGCAATCAATCACTTAATGCGGGACACATTTTCCGAATGAATTTCAATGATCAACAAAATAATACTAAAAAAACGCTCCACGTTATCCTGCAAACACGAAGTTCATATCAAACGTTTTATCCGTTGTATATAGTATATAGGTCCTTCGCGTTGTTTGCGTGTGTTTCCATAATGAACCTATCAATCTCAGATTGTAAGTTACAACAACACAATAAAAAATACTTTCTTTTGTTTTCGCCGTTCTCCGTCTGCGCTCATTTCTAAAATGCCGATATTTATCGCACACTTGCTACAGAAATATATACATATACTTTAATTTCCCGAGACACAATTGAGGCTTATTTTTCCAAACAAAACGACCTTTGTCTGTCAGAGTCTGTCCGTCGGTGTGTGCTTTATTATTCTATTTTCCTCGGAAAATAACGCGGGCGAACTTACCGGGGCCACGAATGAGAGCGTGAAACACGTGAGCAACGCGCTGCCCGGCGGTAAAAAGTTTCTTTTAATTTGCCAGGTATTACAAATTGGAAAAAGCGGCCAGAATATATATGTTCCTTTCTATACTATATTGCCTTCTATAAAATATTTATATATATATTGTGAATGATTATTTTTTTCCTTACCCGAGCACAAGCACAAGCACATATTTAAGCTATAAGAAAGAAACCCAGAAGAAAATAAAACAAATTGTAGGAGTGGACAATTTCACGGATGTACGAGTTTGGCTATTAATCATTGACATTGTGTGCGCGGGGTCGTTCGGGGTGCACCTTAGATATTGAGTATACGGTGTATACCATGTGACGGGTGCCGGTACATAAATTGAGGACTTTTAAACACAAAACGATAGAAAGTTAGATTATTTTAAAAGTAGCACTTTAGCGTGAAATAAAGGTGTCACGAATTGGGTATTTTAAATTATATCATTTTTGCGTACATTATTTCACCTGGTTTTATGTTTTCAGTTTAGTTGGTTTTTGAAGAACCACATATTTAATATTTACTTTTTCAATATTTTAAATTTAAAAATAAATTTGCAAATCTTCATTTAAAAATAAGTGATTTTTTTAATACAAACTCAGTGAATTTCTTCGTAGAAAATTTGTTATTTTTTGGGTATTGGCTACGCAATATTCACCGGTATTAGCTATTTTTTAAATATTTTTTCTGATATTTGCGATTTTGTATGATATTAGCAAATACATTTGAAATTTTCCGATATTTTCGGTTATTTTTTAAGTAATTGTATAATATTCTTAAATATTTGTGATATTCTTGCGATATTTTTCATAAAACTCAATATTTTAATATTCGCAGATTAAAAAATATGCATTTGTCGTATTTTTAATCATATTTGTAAAAATATTTTCGTTATTAATAATATTTTCTATTCGTTGTATTTTAAACTATTTTTTATAATATTATGAAAAGATAGACCAGAAATTCCTGTATTAGTAAAAATATTTCAGATATTTGCAATATTACTAATAAATATTTGCGATATTATAGGTAATATTTTGTTTTGTACACCATATTATGGGATTGAATATGCCTCAGCTGTAGCACTAGATATTTTAATGTTAAATGTTATTTAATAAATTAGCTATGTGAAAACTATATACATTTTTTTAAAGTACGATTTATTTTGTCCTGTATATCAAAATATTTCATAGAAGGGCCTCGACATATACTCACAGAGGCGTATTTACGCCAAACTACCATTATATTTTATGGAGAAATTTCGGTGAAATTCTCTATAAGTCAGAGTGGGAAGAATATCACGTTCGCTAATTTGTACATACATCAATACAGCTACACTGTATACTCTTCCCATTTATTCGTGGCCATTACCTACAGATTAAAAGCACACGAACCTTTGATTACAGACGAAAATATCCAACGCCACAAACTTGAAAATCCAATTTGCAATTAAAAATGTTATTAAACCAAACGTAATGCACTTCCCAAGAATTGGCTAAATATTCCCGAAAGTGGTTTTAAAGGTTTAATGTGCATTGTGCAATAATGTATTTGTATGGTTTATTATATTTTTTAAGTACTATAGTATATATAATTATATATGTAGGTGCTATATAAAAAAATCCGAAATTCAGGGTATCTTTAAAATATATATAAAATCTCGAATTTTATAAATCTGTATGTATTACCTAAAAAATATATATATATTAAGTCTATAAAATCTTCATCTGAACGAGTTTATTTTTTTTGCCACTCTAAGAATTTAATAGTTTTATTGAGCGAAACGGATAAAAATCGAAATAGAGAAATTTCATTTTGCAAGAAAAGTATGTTCTGTATATAGAAGACATTGTAATTATGTATACTCGTACCTATATACTAACTGCCATGTAATAATATCAAAATAGATATTTGCCTGAGCGGAAATTAAATTATTTTGCGAGAAAAAAATATGCATGCACTTTCGCGCATAATCTCAATTTGGCAACGAGCCCTTTAGCTAACCCTCGCTCACCCCCTAATATACGCGCGCACTTTACAGAATAGTATATTATATTATTATATGTATAGCCTCAGTTTGCGTGAGCGCAATTGGGAACAATGAGGCAAATGAAAAGTTTTTTTAACAATCAAAAAGTGTATATGTATTCACGCGTATATAACATGTTATA
Source organism: Bolitophila cinerea (assembly GCA_010015015.2). Taxonomy (NCBI): domain Eukaryota; kingdom Metazoa; phylum Arthropoda; class Insecta; order Diptera; family Mycetophilidae; genus Bolitophila; species Bolitophila cinerea. The sequence continues at coordinate 5,249 of JAAAKO020050572.1, forward strand.
TAGTATAAAGTAATTGGCGTATTCGTGTGTTTGTTGGCCCGTCTGTTGAAATGTTTATTAAATGAGCATTAGGCTGGATCGAATAATTTAAAATAATACTTTTGGATTTTTTCTTAATAACAGGATTTCAAAAGCTCTTTTTCCGTTTTTTAGACATAATCTATTTTTGTAGAAAATTATATTTTTTTTAAAAATATATCCTTTTTTTCTTTATAATGTTTTTTTTTAAATAAATATCCTTTTTTATTTTGAAAGATTTTTTTTTTTTTCATTATTTATCAAAATATTTTTGGTCCTGTGCGCAATACCAACAACGTATTTGGCATTATTATTATTTTTTATGTAATTTTTTCTCCATTTTTATTATTTTTTTACTTCTTATCCTTTTTTTTGAATAAAACATCTTTTTTCCTGTTTTTTTTGTTTTTTAAGATTGGGAGGCCTGTAATCGAATTAATTAATTATTTAAATTTATTGTTATGCGCTATACGGTATACATATATAATATTTATTATGTTGATAGACATCATATAGTTCTATACAACTATATTATTTGTAAACGTTATTAACCCTCCAAAGGCGAGAGCCCTTTAGAACACTAAAATATACTATACAGATTTTTTCTATTAAAATTCATACTAAATTTTGAATACAATGCCTTTTGTAAAGTTTAATAGACTCGAAATATTGATTGACCCTAACGTGAAGCTATATATAGTTTAATGCTTCTCAGCTTTATATAAACTAAAACAATACACATTTTTTGTGAATAAATTCTGCATGGGTAATTTACAAACAAAATTGAATAGATTAGGAGGGAAGTCGCATACTGCGTGAGAACAATGTAGCCCGGGCTGGAGGCGTAAGCTTTTAACGGGCAGTTGGCTTTGTCCAGGATTTGGTTCAGAAAATGTGTCTAAACTAATAGGCGGTGATGTAATAGGAAAAAAGGATGTTAAAATATACACTTCCTGGATTTTCGAATATTTGTTGATGTGTCTTTTCTATTATTATTTATGGAGAAAGTTGCATTTTATATTTTAGGAAAATATTTCGTTACCAGCGGAATTTATAGTCAGACAATCTTAGCCAACCAATATTAAATATGCAATATTATAATATCATGATTAGGACATTTCTCACATATTTCGCCAAGTTATATTTATAATAATATATAATATAGCTTAGCTTATATTTACTATACATAAACATACAAGAATGCATCTCAAATGTTTTTTTTATAAAGTTTTCTGCATTACCTATTCAAGGTTATAGTTTTTTCCATATATTTACAATTATATACATTTTATTTTAGTTTATTTTCCCTGATTTAAAATAAGTACAACAATATGGCAAATTATCTCTACAAGAGAGGCCTCCGATTTGTTTTATGAAGATTTAGGGAAGGTTTTCTTGATCACAAAATGCTGTCTATTCTTTTGCAAATATTTTGTTAGGAAGAGAGGTTTGAAGTTAAAAATCGGGACGAAGATTCAAGGACGGAAACCTATTGAGAAAGTTATAAATTTGGTTTAAGTAAATGTTTGAGCTTATTTTTCATTTCCATATTATTGCCATTAAAATAAATTTGCTATTTAAAAACATAAATAAACAAGCAAGTTCTACTTTTATTTTAATCCTTGGTAAATAAAATTCTACTCATCTAGTTTATTAAATACTAAATTAAAAATGTTAATATATTTAAGCTGCAATTAAAATTTATTTTCTAATCTTAGTATCCGCAGGCTTGCCACATATCCTTTATTTCATATATTTAATATGTTTTCAAAATTAATTAAATTGTATTTTATATTGTGCGAACATGATTGAATATTTGTTTTCATACATAAGTTTTAACATGAGTTGCCTGAATTCCTTACTTAACTTCCAAAAATTGCTTAAAATCCATTTTTGCATTGCTTGAATGTAATTTTAAATCTTTTTATATTCAAAATCATGATCGCACCGATTGAAATACATAACAAAATTATATATTTATAATTTTCAATTAATTTAATTATTATATACCTATTGCACATGCACATTTGTGTTATTTATATCCTATCCTGAGCGTGATGTCCTGAACAAAGAGCTAGCCTTCAATGATCCAGTAAGAGAACAAATCAGCTAGAGGGTAATTTCCCGGACGTTTTAGGATTTTATTTATTTTGTTTCTCGTTTTCCGTTGTTTTATATAATAGTTTGCGGTTTCACGTCAATTCACTGAAAACGACAATTCACAGAAAACGACGATTAGCCTAAACGACAATTCGCACTAAAAATCAATTTACAGAAAACGACTATTACCGAAAATGACAATTCACTGAAAACGGAAATTCACCGAAAATCAATTGATCGAAAACGACAATTCACCAAAACCAAAATTCACCAAAAAATAAAATACCCAGAAAACGACCTTCCTTAAAATATATGACTTTCTCCCTAATTATTACTATTAGGCTTTTTGGCCAATGACTGGTGGATTTGGGATGAAACTTCTTCATTTTAAAGGTCTTTAGGAGAGACCCTTACTCCCTAGAATAAAACTTCGTTTATTATCTTCAGGAGAAACCCTTTCTAAAAAATAGACGCATATGGCTGGTGGGATTGGGATGAAACTGCGTTTTAAAGGTCTTAAGGAGAAATACGCCCTAAAAACAATAAAATGAGGGAAGTGGAATTCAACTTTATGATCAACACATTTTTAAATATTTATAAAAACTCTTAAAATAAAAATGGATATAAGTATTTATTTTATAAAAAATGTATTTTTAGGAAATGTCCCTCCTCAAGACCCAAACCAAAACGTTTAAAAGTTTCATACCGATCGCACAAGCCATATGGATATATATATTTTTTTTAGAGTTTCTCCAAAAGAGCCTATTAAAAAGAAGTTTCATTCTAGTCCAACCATTAATTTTCCAAAATTCCTGATAGAAATATAAAGGAGGTCAGGTTTCACCTCCAGACCTTTAAAATTAGGTCTCATCCAAAAACCTGAAAGGTATAATTATGGAGGAAGTCATTATTTTGAGGAATGTTGTTTTCGGTAATTGTATTTTTCGGTGCATTTTCGTTTTCGGTGAAATGTCGTTTTTGGAGAATTGTCGTTTTTGGTGTATTGTATTTTTCTGTAAATTATGTTTCGGTGAACTGTCGTTTTTAATGAATAGTCGTTTTCGGTGAATACTTTTTCGGTCAATTGTCTTTTTTGGTGAATTTGTTTGGTGCATATTTGTTTTTTGATAGTTTTTTTTGTTACCAAAAACGATAAAAAAAGACATTTTAGATTTTCATCAATAAAGTTTAATCCAATAAAATAAATATTTTTTTAAGTTGTTTTTAAAGTTTTTTTCGACGAAATGTTTTTCAACAAAAAGTCTTGGAATCAAAAAAACAAGCAGAATACAAAAAAATAACAAGAACAAGCTAAAAATGTCAAATGAAAAAAAACTCAGCAAAGAGAATTTAAAATTAAAATGTTTGTTACCATGATTTTTCTTTTGTTTATTTTATTATTTATTTTGAGTACATCATTTTTTTGTAACAATATTATTTTTTTTGACATATTGTTTTTTTGTATAAATATAAAATATTGTAATAAAAGCTTTTTTGGAAATAAAAATCAAAAATTGTATCTCTGTATATACGACATTTTTCAACAAGTCCATTATTGGGTAAAACCACATATATGTTGAATTATATACGATTTCATTCGTAAAACTGATATAAGCTAATTAGCTTGATTATCACCACAGAAACTCTATATCTATCATGTGTGATGAGCTTACTCATCAAAATCCTCACTTTGAATGACATTTACCATTTGCTGCTTTAATTTACCCATGAACATTAATTTTGCAATACAATCAAACATCTGAACATTGTTCAACATGTTCAACATAATATTTTTCCCATTCATATATGAAAGATTTTCTTTCCTCTGGAAATATCACATGACACGGATAATTTTATGACATAGAGCTTGTTTTATCTACTGCATTTGATTACAAAAAAATAACAGCGCATTTCCCAGCACCGCTCATTTTCCAGCGCCGCGCATGTGTACTCACACACACACACACACACAGCACTGAACAAGCGAACTTTTTCTCGCCTCACAGGAGTAGATTCATTCAAGCAATTCCGACAATCCATTTTCCACAATACGCGCACACACACACACACACAAACATGCCTGTTTCGCAGAAGGTATGGCGGTTGTGTTTTTACTGTAGATTTAAAATGTAGATATATGTAGTATACTAGTAATATATGTATGAACGTGTAAAGCTATATGATATATATAAATATATAATATCGTATATATTCATATAAAGCAAAGGAGATCGCACGCAATTTATGAGCTGCGGATTAAGCTTGAACACACACACATACAGTAGCGATTTTGAAAACGGCACCACGAACATATTTCTGGATTTTTTTTCATTGTATGTGAACCAATTATTAGGAAAAGCTGTTTTTAATATATAAAAAAAAATTAATTTATTTTTAAAAGAAAATTTTAGTAAAATTGAAATTAGACGGTATTGGAAAAATTCTAATTGTCCATATAAAAAATTAACTAACAAAAAATTTACTTAAAATAAATAACTTCTTTTTTTCTTGGTATTAATTATTTTTTCATGTTAACAAAAATTTACTTATATTGTAAACCAAAATCAAATAAAATGTTTTTTTTAATATGAAAAATAAATCAAAATTAAAATTAGTCGAAAATGGTAAAAAAGAAATAATAGATAGTGCCCCAAAAAATTGTAACCAAAATAAATAATAAATATTACAAAAAAAAGCATTTTTGCCAATGAAATTCTATGAAATAAATACAAAAATATAACTAAAATAATAATAATAAAAATATAACTAAAATAAATAAAAAATGTGCCCATAAATGTGACATTTGGCTTAATTTTTTTTATTGTAACTATATTTTTTTTGTAACAACTTTTTTTTCTTAGTAATACTAAATAATAATTTATTCATGGTAACAACAATTTATTTATAGTAATAAAAAATTTAAAATTATTTTTAAAAAGGAAAGGAATGATTTATTTTTACCCACGATAAAATACAAGTAATTGACTATGGCTCAGAAAATTCGAATTGTGGATTTTTCTAGGTCTACTAAAAAGTCATCGTATCGTGGTTATTCGGGCTGAATTCATCGCAAAAACATGCAAAAAATCTTTTTGGATCGAGTTGAATCTATTACGTCATCAAGAAAAAACAAAGGACGTTTGAGCGATTACTGTCTAAAAAATCAGTAAAGATTAGGGCCGGCCAGATGATTTGGGGATGTTTCGAATTGAAACGGCCTTTATAAAATGAACTGTAAATTAAATCAGTTCAGAAGTCTACGAAAAGATCTTAGAGGACAATTTATTTCCATTAATTGGGATTCATTTGTATGTTCATCTGTAATTTATTGCCTATGGCATCGAAATCGAAACGCAGTTTTTCTTAGCTAACTTTACAGATAATACGATAAATTAAAAAAAAAACACATTTGCAGATTAAAGATTTTATGTTGATAGACAAAATTCTCACACTATATTGGCCTTTGGTACATAATGCGGATGAAAATCAATTATCAGAAGCCGTTATCATTTAAAACACTAGTTTACACCAAAAATATCTGGTTTCTCATAGATGTATTTTGTATCCCTAAAATGCCATATATTCTCAAAAACACGTTTCCATCTTATTAAATAAAACATATATCCGAAAAAAAATTATCCGTTTGCATTAAATTTCGTTACAAAGGTAATTTTGACTTATTTCCAAAAAGTATGCTGTGTATTACAGGTAAGGAATGCAATACAATACAATATATGATCAATTACAAAGAAAATGGTGGGACATTTATTGTCAGTTTTTTTTTTGTTACG
>JAAAKO020050583.1:0-11154 GCA_010015015.2 Bolitophila cinerea
AGTCTGTAGATTATACAAAATATTTACTGCGATCTCTGAAACTACTTATTTTTCTTTGAATGCTTTTTTTTTCAGCTCATTAAAAAATACGTACTATACAAGAATTGTAAAATATATTTTAATAAATAAAAACACTTCTATATTTTTAAACCTCCGATTTTTTGTAACATAGAGTTAACTTTTATTTAATTTCATGTAATTAAATTAAACCAAAATCTCAAATAGTGAATATTATTATCAAATATTACTATAAGTAGAGCTCGGTTTTACAAGTGCAAACCTACTTTTCATCAGACGTATACCCGGTTTGTTATTGCAAAAATACCGATTTAATCAAATTTGATTAAGATTTACTAATTTAACATTACAACATTCAGAGATGATACGCCTTTTATAAAGAATATGTTTTCCGTTTTCCGAGAGTAATATCAATATCGACGAATATATTTCATTCAATAAAAAATTCCAAAACAATTTATAATGCCATTCTTTTAAAATATAAATTTGGTCAAATAATAGAAGAATAATCGAAAAATTAAAATAATAGATATTGTTACTACATAAAATAAAACTAAAAAATATTTTTTTGTTAACCCTAGGATGGGATTAGGCCCTCTTTGATAATAGTGTATTTTGTATGGAAATGCTTGCGGTAGCGGGATGAGGGTGAGCTCTTGACCCTTAAACCCTTAGGGGCTGTCGAGAAAACGCCTCCTTCTAAGAGAAATGGAAAAAGTAACCCTAAAAGTTACATTTTTGAAATTTATTTTGAACTGTCTCTCCATCTCCTGAGAAAGATGGTCGTTATCTTAAAGACACTTTTGAAGTTTGGCGTTAGGGGGTTACATCTCTTTACTCAACTTCAACCTTTCGACCCCGCAGGGTGTGCGTAAGTTTAGCCAAAATGTCCAATATTTGTTTATGGATGTATTATGATGAGTTTTTGCTAAAACATTAAGTTCGGGCAAATTTGGCTTTGTTTTTGCTATAAAACAGCGTCAAACGTAAGAAAATCTCAGTATTTTATCGCCACCATCGCTATCATTGACAATATCAGTTATGAATTGTTTAAATTGGGGTCGAGTGTCAAATTAGTAAGTTATTTACTTATTGCTGTTTTTGGGTTTGTGTTCTCTAAACAGTTTTAATGGTTTCATGAAAAACGGCTGAAAAAATAATATATCTACCGGAAAAAAACGAAGAAATCTTTCCATAAACCATTAAGGATGTGTTGTTAGTGCTTTATTAAAAAAGCTCCACTCTATAAGCAGCTCAAAATGATAATTGTTGTGTGAACCCGTAATGGTTAGCGAATCAACTCTAGAATTTTGTAAATTAAAACGATCCAAAATTATAAAAGACGTGTTCGTTTTAAAATTATTATATATTAAAAATTTAATACCAAACATTCACTTAGATAAACGAAACACCTGTCAAAAATATCCGCAAAAAAGCTCTCTGGGCCTGTCGAAACCCAGCTGCCAAGTTATTGACTTCAGCTGGGTTAAGAAAATATTCATGGTAAAAAATTGTTTTGGTTTTTTTTTAAGCAGAATATATTTTAACACAAATATCATTGGATTAAAAAAAATAATAATTTGGTTATGCGACAAAAATGTTTTGTTTTTTAAATATTGTTGCAAATATTTTTTATCTCAGAATGTATCTATACAACTTTTTTTGTCACATTTTTTATTACATTTTTAAATTAAAACGTTGTTCGTTTTCAGACATTTTTTTTGATGACGATGATTATTTATTAGTACAATAATTTAATCGCGCGTAGTTTTTCATGATACCAATAATTTATTTATAGGAACAATAATTTAATCAAGGTAAAAAAAATATATATATTCTGTTGTTTTTGTATTTTAAGAACAATATTTTTTTAAGCAGAATATATTTTAACACAAATATTTATATGATTACCTGTTTATAAAAAAACGTATCTAAAACCAAATCTCTAGCGAAATCCAAAATAATTAAAGTATTAAAATCTAATCTAAAATATTTAAAAAAATATATTATTTAAGATTTAAATAAGTTTCAGTTTAATTTATTTTCCCGCTGTTTTTTCTCAAAATATCTTGCAAGTTTTGGCTTTAAAAAGTTTTTCTCTTCTTATTTATTTTATAAGTTTTTTATATTTTCACAATAATAGTATTTAATTGTTTAAATTCTAAAATGTGCATTTGTAAACCACCCTACCATACTTATAAATTAAACAATGCACATTGCACAGGCACACACACCGTGATAAAAATACTCTAATACAAACTGGCACATTTTCCGTTCTATAGATCATTGATATGTTATATTCTACAGTTATAGTACATTTTGTATGTGTATTGCACAAAATACCCGAGTTTTCAAATGTTTTGTTTATCTAACTAGTTCTATATATTAAGCAAGTGTATTTATGTATATAAATTGTATTGTATGTTATTTCTTTTTATAGGTCTTTCTGGAAGATACGCTTGTCGAGTGTGCCGTTAAGCGAAGATGTGCAGCGCAGAATGTAATTAGCCTAATTGAAAACTCAAGGCGATCCGAGATGATGGCGAAGCATGCATTAAATAAAAGCTTGGGTAACTCGTCGAATAATTATGTTTACTTTCAATCTCGGTCGGTTTTATTAGCACAGCGAACTGAATGATACACACACACACATACATATACACATACATGTTGCTCTGCGAAACCAGCATAAATTGTATGTTCAAATTTTACAGAATTATTTTATGCTCTGGATGCAGCACACTTTTAGGGGTATTTATACTATGTATAATACAATACACGCGACGATGACAACGGCGACGGATGGTTCGTTATTTTAATCCATTATTTCGTACTTTGTATGGAAGTAAAGTGCTTGAAATTTAGGGGTGGTTATTATTTGTTTGTTTAATTTTTTTATCGAATTTTGATTAATCAAGTTTTGTCTATATATGTGCGAGTTTTGACATGTATATTGTATAAAATCGATGAAGGCATGACAAATTTTGACAATATTGTTATTTTAAATTTTTTATTTATTTATTTATTTTTTATTTTTTTAATTTTTTTTAAAACAAATTTTGTGACCATTTAGTCGAGTTTTGATTGAATAGTAAATTTCGGCCAATAGGTAGCAACATAGCAAAACATCAATCCAATCGGACGGACCGGAGTCTTAAATGAAAGAATGCCGGAGTCCTACAGGAACTGAATTAAGTCTTTTTTAAAAATTGGCTTGATTTTAGATTTTCTGTTGTTGATTTTTTTTAATCTTTTGTATATTTTCTACGTATTTAAAACAACAACAATTCACTTTATAAGCGCAGAGAATTTTTAGGGATCTAACTATGGTCAATTCGACCAAAGTAATGGTACTTTGCTACCTATTCACATGATAAATCTTGGACGGCATTTAATAAAATTTCAACCCTGTCTTTTTTCTGCTCAAAAAAAAATCATTGACCACCCCTAATTCACGGAATAATATGCTATACAAACTTGCAGAGTTTCTCTTTTTTATTGAACCTGTGCGGTTTATGCGAAATTCATCACGCAATTTAATGTGTTTCTGCTGTGTATTTATAGCAGATTTCTGTCTGTGTCATGATTACTGTCAATTTCCCGTGTGTTATTGGAAAATTCGCTTTAATTTCTCGAATAATTGGAGATGAGTGTTTATATATTAATTACGTTATACTGATAATTGCAGTTCGTATATTCATCCATATTGGTCTCGATAACTTCGGTAAATGGTTAAGTTAAAAAAATGATTAATGTTTTGAAGCTGTAAAATTGACAAAAGTTTTCGCTGTCAAATCGGTTACCAGATTTTAATTCATGCGAGAAAAGCTTTTACGACTATCATTCGGAATCAAATCTGACATTAGGAATCTTGACTGACATAATTTCAACTAACAAAATATAATCTGGAAAAATTCGAAAAAAAAATAAAACTATTAGGAGACTCTCCAAATATGGAATAAAAATGAATAATTTAAAAACAAAATATATATGTGTCTATTCGTTTTTATATTCTAGATTGAAGTGATTGTATTTTACATATAATTTTATGTTGTTTAAATATTGCTGCCTTAGATACCCACAAATCGGCCGTCTTGATTATCATTGGTCTCCGATGCTCCGTTCGTCACGCCAAGTGGCCAGATTTTCATGTATTCAGCGCACGATGATGTCTTCTTTAGACCCTCACCTGAACCTAGCCGCTCTACGTTGTAGCGATCGTTGCAACCAACATTAGTTACTCGAAACGGACAAATAAATTTTGTTTTTCATTTTGATGTTGTCTCAAATTGTGTTTTCTTAATGGAAACGACATCACCTACATTATATTTTCTAGCTATTTTCGATCTTTTGTCAAAATGTTTTTTTTTGTGCATTTTGTGCTTCCTGAATTGCAACTTTAGCTTGTTGGCGCAATTCGTCACGATTGTCACAATACGTTTCGGCCAATACCTTCACTAACACATCCATAACTGCAACATCAGTTGTCTGTTTCATCTTCGTTCCCGTCAACATTTTAAATGGGCTCATTCCAATGCTACGCTGAAATGTCGCATTAATACATCGTTGTACTCGTCCAACGTTTTTATACCATCTTTTCGGACTTTCTATAGACATTTTATTCAGCATGGACACAATAATTTGGTGAACTCTTTCTACCTGTCAGTTATCTCTGGGTACACCTGTTGTTATGTGCGTCAGTGTAATTTTTTCTTCGTCACAAAATCTTTTAAAATCCTCTGAAGTGAAGGCTGCTCCGCGATCAGCTACTATTCGGTATGGGTTTCCAAACGTCGCTTGCCGTTTGTGCAACCGGTCAAGCGGCTCAGCGGAATTTGTAGTCTTTGTCGGGTAGATCCATGTGAATTTTGAAAACCCTTCCACCAGTATAAGCAAGTACTTGTATAATTTGCTTGTCGCGTCCGTGGGACCAACTTGGTCAATGTGGTACGTTGCTAATGGCAGATCGCCTTTAGAAATCGGATTTAATTCTCCTTCTTTCTTGCCTCTTTTCTGGGTTGCCAAAATGCATGGTACACAAGACGCAACAAAATCTTCTGTTAACTCGAGTTACTTGGTAATATGATAATCTTTTTTTATTATATCTGCCATCTGCAGCTCCAAAATGTACGTTTGCATGGACTATGCGAATCAGTTCACGACGCATGGCCTCTGGTACAAACAATAACAGTTTTCCGTCTTCAACCTTCTTCAACAGTTCGCCTTCTATAGAAAAATCTTGATATGGGCCCTTCTCTAGAATAATTGTAATGGCTTTGCAGCGTTCATCGTTCATTTGTCTTACTTTGATCAGAGATAGTAAATTATCTTCGATTACCATTACAGGTGCACGGCTCAATGCATCAACGTGACGCATACGACTACCAGCTCGATGTTCGATTTAATAATCGAACTCTTACAGCATAATTGCCCATTCACAAACATTTCTTGGCATTAGTGTTTTCTCAAATGTCTGGCAATCTGTAAAGATCTTGAATGGTATTCCAAGCAGGTATGCTCGAAATTTCTTTACTGATCTAGCAACAACCAGTGCTTCTAGTGTATAAGAGTCATATTTTGACTCTGATGGTGTCGTCTGCTTCCTGTAATAATATACTGGCAACATGTCTTTTCTTTCCGTTAATCGTTGCATTAGCACTCCTGCATAACCGTATTTGCATGCATCGGTATGTAGCTCGGTCACGGCTGTCGGATCATATAATTGTAAGATCGGCTTCTCAATTAAATCCTCAATTCTCAAATGCGCCCAACTCATCTACATCAAAGATAAACTTAGCATCTTTTTTCAAAAGCTTTGTTAGTGGTAGTGCAATTGTAGCGTATCCTTCTATGTACTTTCTAAAGAAGCCTGTCAAGATATCCTTGGACATGCTTTACATTCTGGGGTAAAGGAAACGCACTTACTGCTCAAATCTTCTCAGGTGATGGTGACACTGATGACTGACTGATCACATGACCTAAATACTCACGATGAAAGCAAAGCATCTCAATGGCGTTTTCTGCAGCAACTTTTAGAACCCGTTTTGGTCCTTGTAAACCTTCTTCTTCATCTGCCGAAGGGATTATAATGTCATCCATGTAACACATCAAAATATCTTCTCGTGCTAACTCGATGAATGTATTTTTAATAAAACGACCAAAGCTCGCAGGACTGTTGCATAATCAAAATGGCGTTTTGTTAAAGTCGTACAATCGGTCTAGCGTTATAAATGCAGTGTATTTTTTCCAGGCCTCTTGCATCTGTACATGGAAAAAACCGTTCTTCATGCCCATTATAGTAAATATTCGGGATCCACTAAGTCTGTAAATCTGATCTTCAATCAGGGGTAGTGCGAATCGGTCCTTCACGACTTTTCGGTTCAATCTTCTGTAATCGATACAAACTTTATAGCTTCCGTTTATCTTTTTCGCCAACACAACAGCACTACCGAAATCAGTGTTACTCGTGCGAACTATTCTACCACCATTTTGAAAGTTGGTCGTTTAACACAGTTTTCTCAAGGGATGCTAGTCGTCTCGCTCTTTCGTAAATCGGAAATTTATCCGTCAACACGTTTTTTGTACTAATACTGCTATTTACCATCTACTTAGGTGAGTATTCCTGTACTAATTGAGATATTTCCTTCGTATATTTTGAGTTACCAACATTTAGTTCGTCTATGTCAATCTGCAACATGGTCAATTCAGTAGAGTTCATTATGTCGCAAGTAACTTCTTCAGGAACGTTATTCTTCACAATTCTAAACCCTTTTCCGTTATGTGAAAGTTGGGTAATGCCAGCATATATTTTCCGATTACGATCTTTGCTTTCATCGTGTTCATGGTTATAACGTTAAACTTCAAATCAAACATGTCGAACTGAATCGTTACTGGGCATAAGGCATATATATACCTCTTGAAATTACTTTACGGCCACCAAGACCTGTAAGAATATGCGGTGAGCATATAATGGATGGCTTTGCTATTATAAATATCTTCTCGTATTATTGAAACGTCACTGCCGATATCAAATAATGCCGAAACCGTGTGACTGTTAATTATTACGTCAATATACGATATATCTTTTTGACATGCGTATATACTCATAGAACTCGGAATAACTTTAGGCGTCGTCTTCGAGCAATTCGCAGCGATATGTCCGAATTCATTACACAAATTACATTTGCGGCCTTTCGCGGAATCTGGGCAGTTACGCGAAAGATGTCCATCGGAGTTACAATTGAAACAAGTCGTCGTTGTTTTCTTCTGGTGGTTTTGAGCTGTCCAAACTGATTTAGTTCTTTTTGTCTCTGTTGCTGTTGATGTTTTCAGTTCTGCTTTAAAATGTTTAGATTGTTCGCGTTTTTCATCGATAGAAGAGCGCATCTTCTCGTAGGTCACTAAACATCGTTTGAATTCAGTTAGAGTTCTTGCTCCGTATAACACAATTTTGTTACGTTCGTCATCTTCTATTCCTCGAATTGCGTACTGAATTATTGCAGATTCTTCCAACTCGATAGTTTTTGCTAAACTGGTGACGGCAATTAGATAATCCTTGTAATTTCCCGTGGATTTCTTTTTGCGTGCACGCAGTGCATCGTGGACATGAATGCTGTTATTTTCTTCTGCAAATTCGTCTAGCATTGCTTCTTGCAGAGTGATCCAGTCATCGAGTTGCTTATTACTAACCACAAAATTCCATGCTGTGTTCTTGCAGAGTTGTCTTACATACAGCGACTTTCTCGAACTCATTTAGCCATTTGCGAAAATCTTGAGTGCCGTCGCCATTAAACGTTTCCAGCGTATCTAGAAAACCACGGAACGTTAACAAAGGTGCGCATGCACTGACTTTGTTTCCACCTTTTTCAAATGTATTTGCACTCACAGCCCTGATGATATCTTCAGACAAAATAGATCTACTACTCGCATCTTTAGTTGTCTTTTTTCTGATCAATATTTCTGGTACTGCTTGCGGTACATGTACGTCCGCACCTACCTCACCATTTGTAGCTGCCACCTCGGCATCTGCATCTGCAATCTCGTCATCTACAACTTTTTCATGCTCCGATTGATCGTCTTCTGTGGGAACTTGCGTCGGTGAGGCTTTGCACCAAACGGGTGCGGCGCCAGTATCCTTTCGGGAACGCCTCAACTTCCCACTTGCCGTGGCTCCGACTCAGCGGATTGGGCCGGGTTCACGCAAGTTATCAAAATACAAATTAATCAAAAAAACATAAAAGGACAAAGACATTGGGTTGAACGCGCAAAAACACGTCCGCTCAACCCAACATAAACCTATTATTTGAACACCTAGAACATTAACTTCTACATGTGGCCGGACTTGTGGAGGGGGTATTGATAATTTTTTTTTTTTTTTTATTGCGGACCATGACCTCGCTGCGAACTTCTCTGATCCTCTTTTCCGAAAAAGCTCGCGGGACCATTTCCCTGGAAATTATCGCAGTTAGAACTAAATACATCTGACGATCGCAGTTCTGTAAAATATGACCCCCTTGCCACAATTAAAACAATGATTTTCGGAGTATTTACGTCTTTTTGCGACTTTCTATAATTCTCAGAATCGCTAAAACTTCCTCTGGACAAAGATCTTGATCATCCTCCTCGATAGATAACACGTTCCTCGGTTGTCGCGGCTTCGGTTGGAAACCTGTATACATTTACATACCTCGTAAAGCTCTGGCAGCGATCTGAGACCTAAAGGTGCTACGCTAAGTGTGTAGCAAGGAAGGAGATTCTTCATGACTATAAATAGTTTTTGATCCTCTAACAATGCTTCTACCAACATCCGCACAGGGCTTCTACCTCCGTCACAAATGATGAGATTCACTCGTTTGGGCCTTGCTTTCTCGCCTCTATTTTTGCTAACAGAACAAAAATGAGATTTTCTGCCAAAACTCTGACTTTAGTTCACGAACATGTTGATCCAATGACCTAAATATCCTAAACCTAGTGCAGTACCATTCACTTGCTCGACCAGTTAAGAGATGGATTATACCTCTCAGAAGTTCGTCATCAGGAACCTCTTCCGACTGTTGGAACACCTCGATCTGTTTTAGGAAGTCCAACAACTCTAACCGCTACCCTTTTCGCTAAAAGTTATTTTCCTCTGGCTGACCGGAATTGTTTTTTGCCTTGGAATTCGATCGCCAGGCGCTACATTATAGAATCTATTATATTAATCTGGGACACCGACGTAACCTTTGTTGGAAAACTCCTCAGCATATACAGGATTATCATATAAAGGACGAACATTTGCTGGTCTAGATTAAATTGATGTTGGAATATACGTCTCTTCATAAAGAGACGAACGCACGCAGGTCTTAATTTGGACCCATTGTGCTCTTGCTGGTCTAAAAGCATTCCCTCGGGGAACAACACGCGGCTCCAAGCGCTCATCTTAATGGTGATTGTTTTATAACACCGGATTATATTCGCGGTACTGATTTTCGCGTTGACAGTACTCGTTTTCTTACCGCACATCCTGATCAGGCCTAATATAATTTGGTTGATATGAAACATCTCTCACTACTACGTTTGGACGACCTTAAAATCCATTATAATTTTCAGGCTACTTCCGTTCGACTGGAATTGGTTTTCCGTAGTTCTGTACGGTCTGTGTTCCATATTGATTTGCAGACTGATAACTAAAACCTTTAATACTATTTACAGAAACGGGAACGAGTGGAACTCTGGGATCTTGAATCTTATATTAGAGTCTCTGAATTGGTTGGGGAAATGTTTTAGTTTTATAAGTTGGAAGACCTGTACGTAGTGCCAGCAAAGGCATCATTTCTGTAGTTGAATCTATGGCTCTTACTTAGATCTGATTAGACCAAATATTATTATCCACTTCCAGTATCGCCTAGGCAATTCCTGCTTGTTCTTCTTGGAAAAGGTTGTGAGTGTCAATAAGTGATTCCCCTGTTTGACTAAAATGAAGTTTCTTTGCCAGAAGTATAATTTAAACACGAGAAGATACCGCTCTGCACACTGGATTATTTTTGTGTTGAGCATCAAGCGAACTTTGTAAGAATAACATCTCTTCTTCCGTACCGTACATCTTATTCTGAGGCTCGTAACGCGCCTTTTCCTCGTCGTCGCAAACTTTCTAACATATAAACTCTAACTCTCACTTTCCGCGCCCTTAACTTCAAATTGCCCAGCATATGTGCTTCGCTAGCGTCTCGGGGTCGAATTCTGTCCAACCTTGCCATTACACATACATACACTGCCATTAGTGTTTAATTTAGTAGTACTAACTTTTTCGTATTAGGTTGATAATCGATATAATAATCAAAAAACAAGCAAAAATCATTTAGTCGTCACAGCTTTTTTAATTAAAAGAAGTCCTATTGACTTACTACAAAATTTAATAAAAATAACTGTCAAAAATCGGTCTAAAAACGGTCTAACAGACTGTTTTAAATATTGTCAAATAGATTTATAAATCACTGTTCGAAGAACCTTCTGAAACACTGCCTAAAAGACTGTCTAAAAAATATTCTAATGCCGGATTTCCACCTAGTGGACAAGTGGTCAATAATAATAATGGCCCAAATGGACACTTAGCCATTTTGGTGGGCTTTTAACATGTTTTTTGGACAATATACTAAATATCTAATGGCCAACTTGCAAAATAATTTGTCACATGTTGGTTATTTATTCCTAAATGGCCACCTCGTATTTTCTTTTTTCAAATGGCCAGGTAAATGGCCATTGTTTCCACCTAAATGGCTATAGAATGGCCACAAAATGTTCACTTGGCCACTATGTGGAAATCCGGCATAAAATAATATCTATAATAGACTGTCTAAAAGACTGTCTAAAGACTGTCTAAAATACTGTCTAAAAGACTGTCTAAAATGCTGTCTAAAAGACTGTTTAATAGACTGTCTAAAATACTGTCTAAAAGACTGTCTAAAATGCTGTCTAAAAGACTGTTTAATAGACTGTATAAAAGACTGACTAAAAGATTGTCAAAAAGACTGTCTAAAAGACTGTCTAAAAGACTGTCTAAAAGACTGTCTAAAAAACTGTTTTAAAGACTGTCTAAAAGACTGTCTAAAAGACTGTCTAAAAGACTGTCTAAAAGACTGTCTAAAAGACTGTCTAAAA
>JAAAKO020050594.1:0-11153 GCA_010015015.2 Bolitophila cinerea
CCTCCCCCTTCTCCCCTCCCTATATGATAGTATACAGAAATAATTATAATATTTCACGCTCAAAACCGAAATTATTGTTACAAAAAAAAACCTTAAATGCAAGCGAATTTCATAAAACGTGATGGTAACTTTTAGGTTACATTCAAGTAACGTTTAAATAAAAAAAATACTTAGAATTCAATGTTAAGTTACTTCACAGGAAGGAAAAATTAAAGTAACATTAAAGTAACATTACTATAGCATTACAGTCAAAAGTAACATTTAAGTTACATCAGGCATATATAGTACCAATTTAAAAAAGTGTGAATAACATTTAAGTAACATCAATGTAACATCAATGTAACATTTATGTAACATAAGGCATATTGTGAATTTAGTAGAAACTAGATCATGCGAATACGCTGTATCTCGCATTTGGGGCAAAAAAATGATTCCTTCAATGACATATCTGGGTTTTATATCACCAAGATCACGATCGAGATACAGCAACTGTAATACGAAACTGCTATTGACTGGTTAAATCGTGAATGCAGCCAGAACCATTATCATTTAAAATAACAGCAGCAGCAGCAGCAAGCAGCAGCAGCCGCCAGCACAGCTGGTGTCCTTATCATTTTGTCATTTCGCAGTTGTTTTTGTAGAATTATTTAGAGCGCGGTGTAAGGTTTTATTTTTAGAACTGTGTGAAACAGGTTTTTATTATTTCTGAGCACCTGTGGCACTTTTTATAGTACAGGTATTTGTGTGTGTGTGTAATGTTTGTTCAATGTTTGAAAATGACACTTTCCAAATTGCATAATGCATTTATAATGTGTACAATCATGTGAATGTAGTGATTAGATCTAAATCGATTCAGAATAACAAATCTGAAGTATTTTGAAAAGTAATTATTTTGTCGCCTGTTAGACTGCGTTGTGATGCAGTGAGACTTGGCGTATTGCCCAGGGCATTTGGAAATTCCGACTGAGATAACAAACAATATGCGTATATAGTCTCATACGTCATACTTTATCAATATACGAGTACATATAAAACAATACATGCTCCACAAATTCGTTACCGGCGACGACGCACTTGAAACACTTTCGGAATTTATATATATATTTTTTACTAATTGTTGTTTGTGCAGTCAACCGAGCGCCGGTTTTCAAGATGTTATCTAATCGAGCTCGGTCACGGTGGACTTTTTGTTGTTTCACGACGAACCGACAGAAAGAGAGAGAGAGAGAGTTAGAGTGAGAGACAGAACAGTATGTAGTAATATAATATACTACATTAATTGAACGCTGTTAAACAATTAATATTTTCGCACGATAAGCTCTATCCCCAGGCACCGTTTGTAATTAGTAAAATATTAAACCTAATCAGCTGGAACTATATAAATTCAAACATTACGGACGACATTTTTTTTTCATCTTAAATTTCCAAAGTATACGCTCGAGATTAGCCCGCCTGTTTGTGGCATGCAAACATGCGAATTGTATAATGCACATTTATGGCTCATCGCATTCTTTCGAGTAAATTCTTTTGAGTTCAAGGTTTAGTATTTAGTCACTGCACCGCTTAAGATAAGTTCAGAAATCCAACGAATTAAATTAAACAAATAATTTAATTGTGGATTTTTTTTTTTGTGAACAAGGAGGAAAGTAATGCAAAAAGCTTATCGCATCTTGTTGTTGTTCTTTTTTATTGGGCTAAAATACTAGCTAAAATGCTCTAGAAAAAGTCTTTTTTTTATTACCGTATTTGTTCAATAATTGGAGCAGTGAAAATAAACATGCGAAAACAGTAGCACGGGAAATTCCCGAAAACATAATTACTTCAAGATATACATTTTACCGAAGTGGAAAGTTTTTGGAAATAAACAAAATGTCTGACAATACTGGAGATTGGCGAATGTATATTGTATGCGCAAAAGCTGATAGGCAGATTGAAATTGTGACGAATGTCATGAGACCGAAAGAGCCTTTGGTCGAATGGCCGAATGAATAATTTGGCCAAATATACCATTTGGTTAAATGTCAAAAGGCCAAATGTCATCATGCCGAATGAACCAATTAAATGTACCGAATGTCATCAGGCTGAATGAGCCAATAAACCGAAAGTGGTCAGGCTCCAAATAAACCTTAAAATGGACGAAGGTGCACATGCCCAATAGAGTCACTTTGCCGAATATGCCATTTGGTTCAATGTCAACAGGCTAAATGTCATCAGGCCGAATGAGCCAATTATCCGTATGTAATCATGCTAATCATAAACCGTTAGTCTAAATAA
The DNA here is from genome assembly GCA_010015015.2 of Bolitophila cinerea. Taxonomy (NCBI): domain Eukaryota; kingdom Metazoa; phylum Arthropoda; class Insecta; order Diptera; family Mycetophilidae; genus Bolitophila; species Bolitophila cinerea. The sequence goes on from JAAAKO020050594.1 coordinate 2,275, forward strand.
AGTATTAATTATAAGGGTCATCCAGCTAAATGGCTCATTTAGCCTCATGACATTTGAAGATCGTTATGCCGAATATCATCAGGCTGAATGAGCGAAACGTTCATATTTCAAATAGGCCAATTAAGCCGATACAAGTGAATATTATTTTTTATTGGTAATTCGGGAAAATGGATAACTTAGCCTGATGAATTTTGGTCTATTGGCTCATTCGGTCTGATGGTCTGATGACCTTTGGCCTGTTGACATTCAACCAAAAGGTATATTCGGCCTGTGCACGGTAATCCTTTTTAAGGGTCATTCGGCCAAATGGCTTTTTAAAATAATGATATTTGGTTCATTTAGCTTGATGATTTTCGGCCTAAGTGCAAATTTGGCCGGATAATATTCGGCTTAATGAGTTTCGTCTAAATGACCCACACTTAGAGTTATAATAGGATTGATGATCAAATGCCAAATTTCATCAGCCAGTAGGTTATTGTCATCAGGCTAAATAAGTAATTTGGCTCCGAATGACCCTTAAAATGGATGAATGTGCACATGCCGAATGAATAATTTGGCTGAATATACCATTTGTCTCAATGTCAACTGGCCAAAGGTCATCCGAATGAGCCAATTATCCGAAAGTAATAAGCCATTTGTCCGAATGACCCTTAAAATGGATGAATGTGCACAGGTCGAATGTAATGAGGCCGATTAAATCATTCCGCCGCATATACAATTTGTTTGATTGTCAACAGGCCAAATATCATCAGGCCGAATAAGCCTATAGGCCGAAAGTCATCAGGCTAAATTAGCCAATTGGCCAAATAACCAAGTAAATTATTTTTTTGTTTTTATTCATGGCTTAATTGGCCTAATTGGAATATACAGACATTTAGCTCATTCAGATTGTTGATATTTGGCATAATTGAAAATTTGACCAGATGACATTTGGCTCAAAAATCTTCAAATGTAATCAAGCTTAATAAGCCATTTGGCCAAATGACCCTTATAATTAAATTTTCATTTGGACGAACAGCTGATAAGCCAATTGTCATTAAGTTAGTCAATTTGGCCGAATATGATGCAATTTGTTTGGATGACAACTAGCCCAATGTCATTTAGGCGAATGAGCCAATATTTCAATTGCCATCAGGCTCCCTATGACCCTTATAATTAAAATTTCATTTGGACTAACAGCTTAGCCTAATTGGAATATTAACTTTGAGCTCATTAGCCTGATGATATTCTGTCTAATGGCCTACACTTAGAATTATCAGCAAGTTGAACATGATAGAATTGGAGACAGTCTCAAATGCTAAAAAGTCATCAGGACAAATTAGCCAATAGTCCGATTGTCATCAGGCATTTGACAGAATGGCCTACATCATGAAGTATCGGGGAGTGATGTTGATGGTATACATTTAGTTAGTCCAAAGGAAATTTGTATTGTAAGAGCCATTCCAATTGGCTCATTCAGCCTGATGACCTCTATTTCGGTCACCAGGCTGAATGAGCTATTTGGAATGGCTCTTACAATACAAATTTCATTTGGATTAACTAATATTGAGCTTATTTAGCTTGATGATATTTAGCCTAATTGCAAATTTGACCGGATGACATTCGGTATAACGACTTTCGTCCGAATGGCCCTCACTACGAAGAAACACTGTCTCAAATGAGAAATGTCACCAGGCCGAATTAGTCAATAGGCCGATTGTCATCAGGCTAGGCTCATTCAGGCTTGATGATCTTAAAATAAAAGAATTATCAGGTGGTTGATAATGCTGGGAAGGAATACTGTCTTAAAGGTCAAATGTCTTCAGGTCGATTGTCATCAGGCTAAATGGGCCATTTGGCCGAATTACCCTTAAAACATAAGAATTGTTGGTGGGTGAGGATGATGGGAAGTGAGACAGTCTCGAAGAGACGTGTACACGTTGGCCATTTAGTGGGTCCATAGTGATGTGTCTCTTAGCAATTTTGCAGGAGTTGAAATTTTACATCTAAGACTTGTCAACTGCACGGCCTCGGCGAGGAGTTCAAAACATTTCGTCTTAAAGCATTTTGTCGAAAAACCTAAAAAAAAGCAAAAAAAAACAATTACTAAAAACTTTTTATTTCTGTTTTTTTAATTATTTTTTTTGTTTTGTTTTATTTTTTAAATTTTAAAAGCATTTCATCTAAAATCAATAAAAAAATCACAAAAAAAGGGAAAAAAATAAAAAAATGTTTTTTTGTAAGTAAGTTTTTTTCTTTAGGGGTTTTTTTTTTGTTTTTTTAATATTAAAAGCATTTTGTCGAAAAATAATAAAAAATGAAAAAAAAACAGAATCAATTTGTTTTTGTAATTTTTTTGGAACTCGTATTTTTAATTTTATTGTTTTATGTTTTTTTTTTTATTTTAATGTAATAATATTTACAAGTTTTCGATGAAACTAACGTAACACACCAGCCGCCTGGACCATATTGAAGAAGACGTTTTAACGGCCCCTAGATTTCAAAGATTGTTCCGAGGGTCATTTTTTGTTCTTTTTACAACCGAAAGCGGATTCACTGATCGACCAAGGACCCCATCCCTTATAAATCAAACTTTATTACGTTCGAGGGTCTTAAGAAAGAACGAGGTCATATACTGGTTGGTCTGCATGAATTGGTAGTTACATAGTTGAACTGCCCTTGTTTAGGAACGTATTTGGGGCATATATCCAAAACACAAGGATCCTAGCATCCTCTGAATATGTTATAGAAAGGACCTTAGATGATACGCAACCCAAAAACTCAGAACTTATGTGCAGACGTATTAATCTTCTATTCGATATTATATTCGATAATAATGGAAGGCAGCACTTTCTCGTCCGTCGAAAACCACCGGCGGCGATGAAGGAGCGCATCGCCGTCACTGTGGCTTCTCCCAGGGTTATTTCATTCGGGGAAATGTTCCTCCTAGCGAACTGCTACATTTTGTTTAGAAGATGACTCAGAAAACAAGCTCATCAACGGATCTTCAAGTATATATTTTTAACAGACGCATCCTAAGAGAGGGTTCTGTGGATTCTCGAGGACGAATGTACAGGTACACCCCCTATTTATTTTCCAAAAGTCCGCCAACCATTATAGAAACTTTGCTAAGTTGAAAATCGGTTCCAGTCATCCTGAAATCTTGTTTTAGGATCCTTGATAAAAGGCTTCTTAAATTGCTTACGAAGTTGTTGCGGACCGCTAAACCACCATGGACAACGTTTCCTTGTTTGAATGACTCTAAGGGCACACGATAATTCTGAGGACTTACATAGGTCATCTATGAGAAGCCTGATAGATGTCTACCGACCAATGATTGAGTTCGTATTGAAGTCGCATTCAACTACCCTCTCAGAGATACGTTTCTTAAACTTAATTAAACTTAAACTTAATTCGTATTTCTACGATTCCGGGTCTATCGAGTCAATGGGGAACTCAGAGTAAATGATTTTAAGGTTAGATGAAATCATTCTAGTTTATAATCGAGTTCATCGAACCCAACGAGCACAAAGCAATGACAAAACCAGACAACCTCCTGTTTTATGGATGTGACAAACGTGGGTTACCCGCCAACATGGACGAACTAACAACTTACACGACTGTCCCCGCCAAACGTTCAGGAGTGCTTCACCCCTGGGGTTGTGCTTAAACTGCAACATACAAGATGGTCAGAGTTAGAGCCAACCCCGATCACCGACGGATTTTTTTGCGTGGTGCTGAAATTGATCATAACGAACAGTCCTTTGCTGGGAGGCGATTCAGTCGAATGGCTCAGGTTAGGGGAATTGCTTTTAAAGGAATTGTCGTCATTTAAAGTTCGAAGGAAAAATATTGACTGTCAGATTTTTTGGGATATAATTTTATTAAGAAATCATCATTTGGGAAATCGTTTTTATGTTTTTATTAGGATGGTCAAATGTGGTTAGGGAATTTGTTTTTTCATTAGACTCTACAATCCGCCAAACGCGCCTCACTTCCAATAACCACCATCTAAACTGCAACCTCGTCATTTCACAATATTCCAGGCAATTCCACAAGATGTTGTTAACATGCAGCGTCATCGTCGCAGTCATTCACCAAGAAAAACGCCATATTGTCATGCCTCCAGTAATTAATGTGCACACAGCTCCATTATGGCTAACCACTTATGACTGCAAAGACGTCAGAATATACATTTACACTCAGATAATTTAGCTGATCTTTATTTATACACACGTTCCCCACCACAGACACAAAATTTCTAGTATACATCCGTCATTATACAAAATATGATTCAATTATAGATAATAAATGATAATATAATATTTATAATAACCCGCACCCACGTCCCGCACCCACCGCCCGCCCGCCGCGCCGCCGCGCCGTGTGTATTGACGTAGGCGCTGCGCACGGAGCGATTTCACAAACATATTCACGCATTTCGCAACTCAGCGGGCTTATCTAATCTCTAGACTCTCTAGAATCTGTTTACACTATTTAAATGTATTGGTTTCTGATAAAATTGATTAGCCAGAATTGTTTTTAATTATAAGTTCACCGTTACAAAGCCGTTAACACTTATACTGTCCGTTTCAGTTGTCCTGTGCACAGCACCTGTTTTCGGAGATGCTCCACAAGTGCTCTCGATCGCATCCATTGACCTCGAGCATGCACCGTTTGACATCAATCCATCAGCTGAGGAGCCATACTCAAACGCCAATCACAACAACACAACACCAACAGAGGCAGCCGGAGAGAATTCTATCGAGACGGTGACAACGAATCGTAAGTATAATTTGGGAGGTTCTTGGAGGAATTGATCTCGGAAAGTTCCTTAATTTGGATGGTTCTTTAATTTTGTTTTTTTTTTCTCAGGAGAAAGCGAAGAGCTCATCATTGCCATGGATTTGATCACGGTCATCTGGTACTTCTCCACCTTCCTGGCCCTGGTCGCCTTTTTCGTGGTGATGGCCTGTTCGGACAATCAGTGCGGTCGTCGAGCACAAACCAAACCCGAAGAGCCAGCCGTGGTGGCTCCACCGACGCCGGCACCGTCCTATCGGGAGTTCGCACCGCCCAGCTATGATTCGGTTATGCAGAACTCTAAAGATGCCAGTGTTTTTGTAATACCAATGCCACAGGATTCGGAGCCGCACAATGTAGTTCACCACGAGACAGTGGTGCCAACGGTTAATAGCACGTGTCCCAGTGCAGACGTTGTTCCCGAGGTTATCGTGCATCGAAGTTAAAAATAAATATTAGTATACGCTTCAGACAGTCTATAATACACCAAAATCTGTGATTAACTAACGAGACAGTGCGATAGTGATTTATTTACAACAACAACGAAACACCTTATGCTATTTATGGTAAAATGACGTCGATATTTTATGCCGGATAGATAAGGAATGTATATAGGTACTTAGTAATCTATACTAAGTAGAATTATCGTACTCGTATATAGTAAATTAGCCATGCCAAAGCTCCGTAGCCGCGAATATGCGCTTAGTATTATTATAAAGCTTTTCCGATAGCTCACGAAACGCTCACACAAATCAAAGCTTTTTTGTAGTTCGTCCATAGAATTTCAATAAAAAGCTTTCGTTTAATTAGCGACGACTTAAAAAAACATTTTTTGCTTTGTCATAATTTCGTGGAATTCTAATTCAAACGATCTTTCGAAAGCATAGATTTTTGTTAAAACTAAAATTAGTATTTTTGGGGTTTTTCCTATGTAACTCCAATTATTAACTTTAATTCCACATTATGCCATTTTGGTTAGGTTAGGTTTTGAATAACTTGTATCAGTAATTAAACTACGCTTATGAAACAAATAATTCCATTTTTGAAGAGAATGAATATAGTAAAAAAAACAAACTTTTTTTATGGTATTTTCTAAGACTATATTTTAGAATGATAACTCTAGAGAGGTAGGTATACTCTAGATGCTAGAATCTAGAATCTAGACTAGGGAGTAACCTATTTTGAAGATATTATAGAAATACGAGTTTTAAGAAATTACTCTACTCTAGTATTTGTTATAGTATTAAAAAAATTGCGCAATATGTATATCTAATTTAATTTTTAATAAACTGTTATACTTTTTTAATAAACTGTTATACTTTTTTATAAACTGTTATACTTTTCATAAACTGTTATATTATTTTTTATTAACTGTTATACTTTTTTAAAGACTGTTATTAATTGATTTGGACACATTAATTCAATGAAAACATAATCTAGGTTTTTGATCCCAAGTAAAATTATAGCACGAAAATTTAGGACAGAAATCGATGAAAACTATTATTCAGGATAATCACAATTGGTCAACTAGCCCAGTAATATGGCAGGTAATTGTGAGTCGGCCAGTCCAACTAGTCGGCTTTTTGTACTTTGGACAATGGTAGTAATCGGCTAATCGTGCTTGTCAATCGACTAAACGGTATTTTTCGGCTAATCGGTATTCGGCCAATCTCCAATTAGCTAATCGCATCATTTGGCTATTCATCGAAATTCGGAAAATCGTTGTACAATCGAATAAGGGTAAGTATTAAATTCAATGGATTGTATAAATTCAATATATGTACAGGGATTCTGTCGACCGCTATCGGAAAAAAACCGCGTAGAACATAAAATTCCGATCTGATGATATTTTTTTAATATCAGCCTAACGACTGTGGATATCATAGTTAGCAAGAAGTCCCTTTTGTATATATATATATGTATATATATTATATATATATATATATCTGTACAGGTATTCTGTGAAGCGTTATAGGAAAAAACCGGTTAAAACAACAAATTCGGATCTGATGATCCCATTTTTTTTTACATTTGCTTATTGACTCTGGTAGAGGAAGCAAGTCGTGTCTTTTTTAAGAAAACCCGTGTTCAATTTAGATCAACATTTAAGAGTCGTTAACTTAAAACAAAACAGGATCGTTTTTTTATGTCAATAATTATATACTAACTCTCAAATTAAACTGAATTCAATTTCTAAAATATAAGGAGCTTGTATTTGCACAATTCTAAAACAACTACACTCCAAATAGTTCAAATACGAAAACTAATGGCTAGGGAGAAAGAGCGAGAGAGAGAGCGAGATAGAGCGAGAAAGAGCAAGAGAGAGAGAGAGAGAGCGAGAGAGAGCGAGAGAAAAAGAAAGAGAAAGAAAGAGCGAGAGAGAGCAAGAGAGAGAAAGAGAGAGAGAAAGTGAGAGAAAAAATTAGACAAAGAGAGAGAGGGAGAGAGATAGGGAGATAGAGAGGGAGAGAGAGAGAGACAGAGATGGAGAGAGAGGGAGAGAGAGAGTTATTAACAAGACAAAATATAAAACAGAAGACTTAGTTTAAATCTAGATCGAAAATAAAAAAATGTTTCGAAACTATCGTGATACATTCGAGAAATATAGTTTAAGTCGAATTTACCTTGAATATATCTCTAAAAAACTTTTAATATCGAGTAATTATGATTTACTCGAATCTAGCTCGAAAATAATTTCAAGAATTTTATTGTTAGTAAACAAAAAATAATAAGAGATAGAGAGAGAGAGAGATAGAAAGAGATAGAGAGACAGAGGTAGCAAAAGAGAGAGAGAGAGAGAAAGAAGAAGAGAGAGCGAGAGAGATAGAGAGAGGGAAAAGGAGAGTTATTAACGAGACAAAATACAGAACAGAAGACTTAGTTCGAATCTAGATCGAAAATAAAAATGGTTTCGAAAGTAGCGCGGGAATAGTTATTATATTATGATAAATTCGAGAAATCAAGTTTAACACGAATTTAGATTGAATCTATAGCTAAAAAACTTTTAATATCGAGTAATTAGGATTTACTCGAATGTAGCTCGAAAATAATGTCACGATTTTTATTGTTAGTCAAAAAGACATAATTAATAGACAATATTCAAAAAACACATTACCTATAAATTATCTCAAAAGAAACGCAGCCACACAGCCACCGCTGTAAATATAGAGTGATTATGAGTGATAGCAGAGCTGTGATAGACTGATGATGTATTAAAGATTGAAAGTTTATTAAGTGACCATAGAGTAATAAAGTGATGATGGAGTTATGGTGTGATGATGGAGTGATGATGGATTGATGATGAAGTATTCATGGAGAGATGATAGAGTAAGGTTGCAGAGCTGCTGAATTGATGATGAAGTGATGATGGAGAGATGATGGAGTGATGATGGAGTGATTGAATTATTAAGTGATCATAGAGTAATGAAGTGATGATGGAGTGATGATGATGTGATGATGTAGTAATTGAATTATAATAAAGTAAATATGGCGTTATAATGGAGATTCAAAAATGCGATGAGGGAGTAATAATGGAGTTAAAATGAAATTTTAAGTGAGTGTTGATATAGTGACGATGTAGTGATGATGCACTGATGGTTAAGTGATAATAGAGTGATTGAATGTTAATGTTAAGGAATAACAGATCGATAAAAGAGTTATAATGGAGTGATTATATAGTGATAATAGCGTGTTTATGAAGAGATGCCAGAGCAATGAAAGAGTTATGATTGATGGTTGAACAGAGAGATGTTGATTTATTGATGATTAAAAGATCAATAAGTGATCATAGAGTAATGAAGTGATAATGGAGTAATGATGGAGTGATGGAATTATAATTAAGTAAATATGGCGTTATTATGGAGATACATTAGAGCGATGAATGAGTAATGATGTATGATGTTATGTTGGAATAATGAGGTGTTGATAAAGTTTGATGATGTATAGTTATAATGGAATGATGGAAATATGGTAATTTTAACGTGATCATGGAGGGTTTAGATCAGATTGAAAAAATAGTGATAATATAATGTAGATAAAGTGACGATGGCGATTTAGACGACAGAGCAATAGAGTGATGATGTAGGGATTAAAATAGG
>JAAAKO020050605.1:0-11153 GCA_010015015.2 Bolitophila cinerea
TCATCTATAAGCACAGCGAAGATGATTACCTACTGGAGGAAGCACAATCGGCCCATTGGAGTGCTGGCGTGCATCGATTGGCTCGACCTCCCCCCAAATCTATCTAAATGTATAGCTTTTAGTTCAACAATACTGGCTGAAATTGCAATAATTTCTGACTGGAAAACAGTGGGAAATTTACCCAGAGCGATTTTTATACTAATTGCGGGTTGTTTACAAAATACACCGGCTCGAGCTCTAGAATCCACATTGGATCCATCTGTATAGATAGCTACTTCATTTTTACATGGGAGTGCTACCTTGCTCTTCCAATCTTCTCTGCTAGGAAAAGTTGTTGCGAAGGACTTCTTGAAGTTAAATTTTGGAAGCATTTGGTCGGAGATAATTTCTTTCTGTTTTGTTAAAAACTGATTTCATAATCTTCCTGTGACCTAGATCGTTAGATCTCAGCTCCCAGTTGATTATGCATCGAAGTTTTAGGGCTGTCAGAAATGCTTCTGCTTCTATAAATAGAGCAAGTGGAGGTAAGTCCAATAACATTTCACCAGTCACACTAATGCATGCAACTCTTTGTAGATGTTGCAACTTGGTTTGCACCGTGCTTAGTCTAACTCAAAAATCATTGTATACATCCAATATGAGGTCTTTGGTGAAAGTCCCCATTTTACTCCAACTTCTCTTCGACATTGCCATAAGGACATACTAGCCTTGGTGATTCTCTCTTCGACGTGTTTCCTTCAGTCTAATTTACAGTCTAGGAGAACACCAAGGTATTTTATCTCTTTAGTGATCGTAAGCAGTGTACCATAGAACACTGGAGGCGTAAATCTTTCGATTTTTCTCCTTATAGTAAGCAACATTAGTCCAGTTTTGTCAGGATTGACACTTAGACCAACGCGTGTGGACCAGTTTTCAACTTTCTTCAGTGCACTTTGCATTAAATCGGTTTGGATATATTTACCTTCTATGCAGATTCCAATGTCATCCGCATATCCTTGGCAGAAGTATCCAGCTAAATGAATCTATTCAATGAATGAATCTCTTCAATGAGACAACTACAATGCTCCAGAGGAGTGGGGATAGTACCCCCCCTTGAGGGCATCCTTGCGTTACTGCTACCGCCAAAGTAGCACCATTTAGAGTAGTTATTATGTGTCTTGATTTTAACATATTCATTATCCACCCACTTGTGGTGGGGTTGATACATAATTCTGTTGAAAGCACCATCAATGTTTAAGAATGATACTAACAAATAAATCTTTCTTTCCAGAGAGTTTTATATGCGGCATACTATCTGGTGTAAGGCGTTTTCAACAGATCTACCTGCTTAATAAGCATGTTGGTTACTGTTCAAGGGTTTAGTTTGCAGTGGATTATCTCTTATATTACGATCAACCAGTCTTTCTAAAGTCTAAAAGCTTTTGGTGTATCGAGTCTCCAAGCCTTCTTTGTAAATATTTGTAAGCTTCACTGTAATTAATTCACCAGATCTTTGTAGTAAGGCTGGTTGGTAGGTACTGTTTTTTGAGAGAATTTTGAGCATTCTGGACGCATCTTTCATACTTGTGATCTCGCCACAGAAGGATCTTCATGCTTCTCTTTTTGCTTTTTGCATCTGCTTTTTATATTCTGATCTTGCCGTAAGCATAATATTTTTATCTGCTTCAGCTCTATGTTCACATCGTCGCAGATGTTTCCGTAACCTCGCTATAAGATTAAGATTACACATTCATTACATTTACTGTTAAACGAGTCAGTAATTGCTTTCTGAAGCTCGCACGTGCCTTCTCAAGGTCGGTGGTTGTGCGAGGTAAAGCATTATTCAGTTGATGGTTACCAAGTTCCCTCATGTATCCAGTTTGTTTTCCTGGGATTACTCCATGAGCGATCATTAGCAACATTAAATAAATTTAGGTTAAATTCAATTAGTCTATGGTCAGACAAAGACACTTCAGAAGAGACGTGCCAGTTACTTACTTTGTTGGTCAAACCTAAAGATATCAACGTAAGATCTATAACTTCTGTATGGATTTTGTTGATAAAATATGGTTTGTTGCCGATGTTTGATGCAATCAGCTTGATAGGTAATCAATTAAACTCTTACCTCTCTTGTTCACGTCTGTAATACCCCAGCATATGTGGGGTTCAGGGTAACACGTGTTTATTATATACAAGAGAAGAAGAAAGAAAAGAGATTTTGGGAGATTTTTACAAGATATAGTTTGCCTGTCACCCTTTATACTCACGGTTCATCTAATTCTAAATTCTAAATGGGATAATTTAGATTTTTGTTTGAATTTTTGATAACCAGACAAATGAGGGCATTGCAATTTTGAATGTACAAACAAAACCACAATTTAAGTTATTGATGCTTTGGGCAATCCAATTGATCACAATTAGACTCAATTAGTCGTTTGTTAGCTAATAATTCTGCTATCTGCGTATAAGCTCTCAATTGGTTCGAATTCCACAAAAACCCTAATGTATATCGATACATTGCACATTGTTAGTTCTGAATATGAGCACAATGGGTCCAAATTGAGACCTGCGTGCGTTCGTCTCTTTATCAAGAGACGTATATTCCAACATCAATCTAGTTCTGAATATAGTTTGAAGTATTTTTTTGTACTTATCGGACAATGAATCTGCGCTCAATGTATGAAATACTCAGAACACCATGATCATCTTAAAAGGTTCTCCAGTCTAGCAATTAGCAGCGGCAACAAGCTAATTATTCAACAATTTTTTTTTTTAAATTTAACGTTTATTTATAGAATTAGATAAACAAAACAAAACAAAACAAAGAGTGTGACGAGGTGACAGACGGCGACGCAGACAGACGACCGCGACTTCTTGTTTATAATAGATCAAAAGTTTTGCACTTATGCATATAAATAGTTGGCCAACAAACGCGGTGCTGATATAACATCTTATATGACCATTTGGCCATGTCATAACAATAAATTGTCTTTAGTTTTTTTTTGCATCATTACCCTTATAGTATATTAAATAAACAAAATTGCGCACAGCTGTGCTGAAATAATGCATTCCACGCGGTTTCGAGAAGCCCCACAAATGCGAAGTCTTTGTATATCAAATAAAATGCATTCTTTTAACCTAACCGTCAATACAATACCAAACCACAACATTTGTTCTTGTATTACAATTTACAATATATATATATATATGTGAATTCTAATAATTTATAGTATTTTAATTACGTGTATGAACAAGTACATGTGTGTCTCTGTCTATATCTATTGAATCTATATAGTAAACTATAGCATAAATATTCGCTCGCATAAAATACACATATGCACAATACGTATGTATACAGTATATGTATAATTTATTGGCAACCACTTTTCTTAAAGTACAAGAGACACAAGAGTCGAGTTTTCACGTATAGTTACATCACTAAAACACACATTTATGTTCGGTGCGTGTTCAAAATGAAATGCATTAATTGCATTGCAGGCGAGTGTGCAGTTTCACGCTGCAATGAGAAAATGCATGTTTATTATTTATATATACAACATTCGTCCAATGCACGCACGCACGCACGCCCGAGAGTCAAGAGGAAAATCTCGTGAAAATGCCAAATAAAATACTATACTATATACTTGAATAAAATACATAGTGGAAGTACATATAGTACATATATACCAAACATTATGTTTGGGTACCGTTATATTTTTTTACATTGGGAGCTTATAAAGCACATGTATATTGTATATATTTTTCGAACATGACCGACATTTAGATGTCTCGCGGTTGTTGTGCGTCATACGTAGTTTATCAAGGGTGAAAGCGAAAATAGTTTTCGAATTTTCGAAATTATATACTGACACTGAATTCAAGGAGGTTTTTAGGATTATAATATACATGTAGTATATTATATATAAATATTTTTATTTTAAATATAAAAGCATTTATATATATATTTTTTAATTTTATACCAAATTTTTAGGATGATTCTCAATTGGAATACTTCAAAAGCATACCTAATTAAAAGATAATAAATTTATAAAAAAGTATAACACTTTAATCCAGAAGTACGTTAGTTTTGTAGTGTTCAATTCCATATAAAAAAATGTTGTATGTTGTAATGTCTCCCCGTTTGTATTTACCAATTTAATGAATTTAAGAAGACCTAAGATCACAATATTATATGTTTAATCGTAATATACGATACAAATATATATTTTTTTAAGTTCAACTTTATCAAATTTATGTCTATTGATTTTATCCAAATATTCATAGAACATTTTAACAGCACATTTTTTATACTAAATAAACGTATCTAATTACTTATTAGTTGTGTATGTAATTAAAAGCAGAGTTAAAAATAGTATTGGTTACATCGCTCTCACTATCATCTCCCACGACATCTTGATGGTGATCTTTTTAAATAAATTTGCTGAAGATGAATAAATAAATGAATTAAAGATCAACAGATGCTGAAATAGACAAAACAGACAACTACATACAGATTATATTTAATGTATGATCATATTAATATGTATTTCGATTGTTCCATTTGGATTTCCTAATTTTAAAAAGGTAACCTGAATTTTTCAATTAAACTAGATTATATAATATTGGGATGACGTAAATTAGCAAACGCTACATATTGATCAATCATATTAAATTGGAAACTAAAAAGGCGTAAAAGTATATAAAATGAAATATTTTTTAGTAAGATTTTTAGTGTATAAAATGTTTTTTATACCAAGAGTACATAATATATAAAAACATTCACTAAACTTAAAATTTTCTTAACATATTATTTTAAAAATATTATTAAGGTTAATTATTTCCAATAATATATGGATTTATAAATTATGAACACGATTTTTTTGTAGAGTTTTTTTTCAGTTTTTGAATTTGCTGAAAAATAGCACTACTTCAAATCATTCAAAAATATATATGTATATATAATTTAAAAACTGCTCATTATAATATTATTCATCGTTTGTGATTTATAATCATTTAACTTTTATTTGTATTATTGGACAATACTAATTTTCACTGTGTGAGATTACATCTACTGTCCAAGTGTTTATGATGACCCTTTACCAAAATACTTTTGCTGGAAATACATTTAAAAACATTTTCAAAAATAAAGACAGATATAAGATAAATAAAATAACAGGACTATAGAATAAATGTCCTTTTGCTAATTGTTTGATTATACAATACAATACTCATTCCGTTGTGTAATCGCTGGTTTCAAGGACGCCCGAAGCTAGTAGGCCAAATTAATTTATACCCGCCTTGGTTAAAAGGATTTACACGAAAGCTTGGAATGATCAGGTAAAATTTGAGGTTTCATTTTGAATTTGCTCCCATTTATACATTAAACTGACTAAAAAATAGTTGCATTTCCGTGTTATGTCTGACAAGGCTTAATTTTATTCGCACTTATTTGCATGTAAAAATTAACCCACCTCTGAAACTTGGCTTATGATAGGCCGAATTGGAACTAATTTAGTTCTGTAAACTATGCTAATTTCGAATTTAAAAATGAAATTAAAACTAAATTCAGTGTTTTTTGACAGTTGAATGCTAATAAAATGTATGTTTTTGTTTATATTTGATTTGCCTAGATTATAACTAACAAACAGGAAAAAAAAACAAAAATTGATTTAATTTATTTCGTTGCGTACATTCCATGTAATGCAAATTGTAGAGAATCTTTATACTTTATTTAGCCAGTATACAAATTCAAATTTGTTCCCATTCTCTGGTAAATCCAATTAATTCTAAAAACAACCAAGAATATACATAGGCGGATCTATAAAATGTTCTGGGGGGACACGATATCTGACTATTTTTTTACGGATTTTGATTTTTGTTTTTCAAAATTCTGGTTAAATTTTTTTTTTTTTTAAATTCTGTTTGACAATATTTTACATGGGACGTTACTCCGTATACAATATTATTATTTCAAATTTAAAACTATTTTTCTAGGCAACTTTGAAGAACATCTTTGAAGAACATCTTTGAAGAACATCTCTGAAGAACATCTCTGAAGAATAACTTTAAAAAGGTCGATTCCCTCCCACCTTTAAAGGTTTTTTTTCTGGATTTTTTGTTTGGGATCGGGGATATCTCCTCTACATTTGGCTGTTTCGAAGTTCCTTTAAATGTT
The DNA here is from genome assembly GCA_010015015.2 of Bolitophila cinerea. Lineage (NCBI taxonomy): Eukaryota > Metazoa > Arthropoda > Insecta > Diptera > Mycetophilidae > Bolitophila > Bolitophila cinerea. The sequence continues at coordinate 6,155 of JAAAKO020050605.1, forward strand.
CACTATTTTCTAAACGATGATAATGGCTTTTCACGCTTTGTTGTGTGGTTTGTCCAAGAAACGTCAAATGTGAGCGTTCTCTCACGTGAATAAAAGTCAGGGAGCTCGGTCAGCTCGGTGACCTATAATCGGAGTCATTGTGAGGCAACATTGAAAACAAGTACCGCTCACATCGGTCACTTGGCCCATGTGACCCAACACTGGAAGTGGGTCCTGTACAACTGTGCTTATACACCTAAGTCCAATTTATTTTTCAAATTAAGTAAACGCACGATCACAACAAACATATTATATTTTTATTTGGCACTAAAAAAGCAGCATTTTAACATTTTTTTATGAAAAAATTGAAGAGTATTTTGCATCGCTGTTAATTAACAAAATTATTAAAATGCTTGTAAACGTATTTCAAATGAAATAAAATTATTATTGTTTAAACGGGACCTTAAAGATAATAATGCCTAATTACTAATTTTTGGTATTATTGGTAGCAGCTTTTTTTCTTGCTAACAAAATTTAATTTATTGTAAAAAGGCTATAATTTGGGCACAATTTTATTTTAATTTGATTTTACCCTTGAATAAATTCAAAACAAAATAAATTCAAAACAGCCCAATAATATTTCACAAGCTCTTATCATTAAAAAAATCGATTACCAAAAATTAGTAAATTTTCAAAAGTAGATTGCCGATTAAATTAATAAAATTACAATGCATTACTAAAAAAACTTTTTTTATGAGAAATTTTTCAATACAAATTCTACAAAAGAAAAAATATTTTTTGAAATTTGGCATAAAAAACTTTTCTGCTTTTGGTTTTAAATATTTGAGCAAATCCATGTTTCAAAAATTATATATATAAAAGTAAATTCGTATTTCTCTTTCAGATAAATCCTCAAAATCTGTTAAAGTGACAACAAAATTTCAAGTAGAGTAATATTTAAGTCATATTGATTGTTTATTTTGAATTATTTTAAAATTGTTTTTTATATGCGGATTGCGACCAATTGCAAGGCTTAAAAATGGCCCGTGGAGGGATTTCGGTTAGATAGGCCTGGCTTAAACCGTTTCACGAAATTCCATAAACAAGAAGGTCCGACTATTTGTTTATAGTTAGCCAAAACGACATAAAAAACACTAGTAATGATGCTTTTATAAAATATTAAAACAGGCCAGAAAAATGTCATGGCTGTCATTTTGATATCCACGAGCTTTTCAGTAAACAAAAACAAAAAAGGCTCCTCAAATTTATTTTAATCTCATAATTTGAAACCCTCTTTTGTTTTCCGATGAACTAACTGTGGAGCTCAGACCACAGGTGGATCTTTAAGTGCATCTACGACTGTATAATGGAGAGAATTCATGTGATGATATTTTCAAAGCTTTATTGGATAAAATGCTTATACAAATTGAAAATATAAAAAAAACTTTAACATAGAACCGGCATACCCGAGTGATTATCAGAGGTGTATCCAAATCATTGCCGCCCACCAGCCGGATGCCCCACGGTGTCTGTGGGTCACGACGCTGCAGCACCACGGCGAACTGATGCAGTTTCGGGCTCATGATTTAATAAAAAACACACACACACTAGCGCACTTAAAACAGCAGCGCACTAAATGTATATACACAATCAATCGACTTTGTGGAAAAGTGTTTTTCACTATCACGCGACCGTCGCGCGCCTCGATTCAGTTTTCCGCGGTAAATCTTTCTCTCGATATTCAGAGAACTATACACAGTACACTCACTCTCTCGCACACCGCGCTGTAGAAAAAAATCGTTTTAAATTGTAATAACAAAGTATATACGCCAGTGGAGCTCAATGAAAAGTGCTCTTATGTGAGATTTTCCCGATTGTTCGTCAATCGAAAGCTGCCCAAGAACTAATTCGCCAAAGTGCATAAAGCGCAATGAACATCAGAGAGCATTTAATAGCGTCGCTATATAACATATGTGTGTTCTATACGATGAGAGTGTATATATTTATATATATATGTTAGGCAAAAATCGCACTATTGGGCAACCGATGCGACGTCGACGTGCGTCGCTGGCATGGCGGCAGCGGCGTCTCATCAGTGCCGCACTGGGCGTACAATGCAACGTCCGTCAGTGGCGTCGTGCGGGGTCGGCTACGCGCGAACAGATTTATGATCCTTGACCTAACCTGTTCACGGCTTCCGAATAGTGTTTAGTTATAATTATTATGTTTGTTGGCTCATGTGCGATAAGATCGCTTTCTTTACATATTATAGGTACATATTATAGGCAACTCAACAATGTATAATATTTGAATTGTTTATTCGCGAGCGCTGTGTGTAGCGCGCATGCGTGGGTGCATCAAGTGAATTGCTAGCACAGATAAGTCTTACTAAAAATATCCACTTTTTTAAATCTCTATCTCTGTTTCACGACGTATTTGGCAGGTTTCCATATTGGACGCCACACCGCAAACGGCGGCGCGGCGGCGGTGGTGAGATAAACATGCATTGTTTATTTATGCACTTTATTCGCTTGACAAACATTGCGGTAAACACCGATTGCGCGTCGACTTTTCGTGAGTCACGCACACCGCCATTTTCATCGGAAAATCGAAGAAAAAAAAACAACATCACTGTTGCTCCAATTAAACGAATCGCTTTGCTCAGATATACAAAAAATGCATTTTCAAACGAATTCCGTTAGACACACATACACACGCACACAAATGCATATAATACTAACTTCCCAAAGATTCCCTTGTGTCTAGGCCACATACGTGCGTGTGTGTGTGCATTTCTACAATGCGCTAAAGAGTGCGTCTATGTTTTTCACGCGGTTGGCTTATATTCTAGATCGTGTTTGATCGCCGGCGCCGCGGCGCGTGGTCAGCCAAACAAAAAGTCTAAGAATAGCATTGCGATCGCGTTTTGTGTGTGTGTGTGTGCGTGTTTTCTGTTTAAAATATATATGTCTATCACGAATACATGTATATACTATTATATACAGTATTTATATATTATACAAGATACAAATTTGATACATATGAATTTAGCACATTTACGAGTATTTCACAGATAAATATTTTGTTGAATAAAATTTTTGCTTGACTTTGGCGGATGATCGCTAAAAAAACGCCGCGCACTTAAGCAGACAAAAAGCGCAAAATAATAAAAACACTCATTTTTTTGTGTAAATGGAATCTTTCAAACAAATTCCACGAGATTTACGCGTTATACACGAGCGCGGGTAATCTCTTTTTTGGTATTTTGTGTGTTTGTTAAATACAAAAATATTTGTAATTGGTTTTTTTTTTTAATCGCTTTTTCTTGATGAATGCCTACAAGATACAATAATAACGGTGATCCTCAGAAGTCAGAAGTGGTTGTTTTTGTTAACGTTGTTTTGTGTTTACCAAGAGTTTATTACTTCTTTAGAGTGTTTTGCAAAATAATTACGTTGCTCTGTAAAACGACTGTTTTATTTTCATAACATTTTGTGAAGGAGGATTTGAATGAATGCAAATGAATGGGTTTTGTGGAATTTAACGATACGTGTGGTTTCGTGGAACGTAATTCATAATAAAACACTGATACTGAAACAAAAACATATCTCCTCGGAATTACGACCAAATGACATAATCAACGAAATTAGGATTATTTTCTTTTTAGCAGTTTTAGTGTTGCCTTACGTGTCCTACGCTTAAAATAAAATGTGCCGCATCTGTCATGTGCCTCGCCTCATTTGTCATGTGCATGAAATAAAAGTGCCGCAAATGTCTATAATGTTTGCCTCATTTTCCATGTGCCGCATTTGTCTTAGACTCATTTGTCTTCGCTCCATTTGTCTTTGCCGCATTTGTCTTTGCCTCAAAAGAGGCAAACAATTTTACTGCACATTTTACGCCGCACTGTATTGCAGCCATGGACTAAAGAGTTTTGGACTGTATTTTTAAAAGAAACAAATATTTCGAGGTAAAATAAAAATGTTAATATTTTCAAATTCTGATTTTATGTGCGTAATTAAAAAAGATTACGCTTTTCCAAACCAAAAATATAAACAATGGCATTGCAATTGAAAAAGTAGATTCAAATAATTTAGTTTAAGATTTTGATAAATTTAAGGCTACAACAGTTGTTTTAAAAAAGGATCTGTCTGGTACATCATGGGTGGTGTAGAAAATTTCAAAAGGGAGGATCCAATTGAAACTAAACCGGCCCGCCATATTAATGTAAAAGAAAAAAAAGACAAACTTCAGCAATAGTAGCAACGAAAGCCAAACTCACCAAAACGGGTAGAATGATTTATAAAAATTTACCTAAATTCGCGATTACGAACAAGGACGACAATTTTGGGACTCAAACAAACGAATCTTATGCGGGAGCGTTTTTTTGATAGAAATAGTAGAGCACAGAATCCTTCATGCCAACAATGAAGACATCTAGTCTCATAAAATGGTACTTCCGACTTATATGCGCAAAGGATATGACCAACAACTATAAGTCTTTGGGATTACAGCGGCCGCAGGGTCGCCCTTAGGCTGGTTTAGTCAAAGGGTTAATAAACAAAAATTATTCGTGTTTATTATTTTTAAAAGAGTAGAAAATGATGCTTCACATAAATATGTACTTGAAAATGATAAAATTTTCTTTCTTTTGATCTTATATGCTAATAATGATTAAAACAGTAAGTAAAGCTTAGAGTACACGAACTGTCAAAAGTGCCAGCTGTCTGACACTCTGAAGTCACAAAAAAGTGCCAGTAACGTGGCATACGCGTGTCAGACGGCAACTGACAAATTTCAAAAAGTTAGAGTGAGTGCACGGACTGGAACTTTGTCCAAAAGTCTGCCACTTTTTTACTGACACCAGTCTGTGTGGGACGAATAGTGTCAGTTGAATTTTGGCATCTGCCATGGCTGAGTACACCTATTTTTGCCGCATCTGCCACTTTGTAAGACGGACTGGCACAATTAAAACATCTGTCTCTATTTGCAGTAAGTTTTTTATATCTTGGTGTTAAAT
>JAAAKO020050616.1:0-26008 GCA_010015015.2 Bolitophila cinerea
AACAAAAACACAAGAGAGGAAGAGAGAAAAGAGATTTTGGGAGATTTTTACAAGGTATAGTTTGCCTGTCACCATTTTAACTCACTTGGAATAATCATGTAAACCGTATTATAAATGATTAGAGCATGAAATTTCGGTATTTAAAAAATGCATAAATAAGCACTACTAAATGTACTAAAAATGCAAAAATGAAATTATGACCTAAAAATTATAAAATTATAAAAATTATAAAACATGCTAAAAAAAAAAAGTAAATTTGAACAGAAAATATATTTGTTTGTTATAGAAAAAATTATTAAAAAATTTAAAATTCAAATATACATTATTTTATGGGTATAAATAAATAAAAAAACTTATATAAAAACAATGTACACAAAATATCTTAAATTATTGTTACTTTGATTTAAAAAAAAGACATCAACAATATGATTGTTACCGTAAATAAATTATTGCACAAAACATTTTTTGGGACAATTTAGTTTTATTTTGGGCACACTTTAGTGTTACTTTTATAAAAGTAACCATAACTCGGAAATAATTGCCAAATTAAATGTTTAACTTTCAAATGTTGAAATAGTATAATAATAAGTCAAATAGCTAAAAAATGGTTTTAGCATATTGAGTTGTCCAGTTCGTGCTCGTCCAAAAAAGATCGGTAGATTCAAACGAAGCACTCAGGACTATGAGGACTAGGCAGACACATAATACGTACGCATAGAGAATACATTTATATTGAAAATTGGTTTTACTGTGGCGGCAAGATAGAAACACTGTATCCTCTAAAATAAAATAATCTAGTAATTTAACCTAATATATTAAATCAAAATATTTAAGTACCGCATAACTTAGTATTTCTAACCAAAACTATCTTGTACCGCAGTTTGTACTTCAATCAGCATTTAAAAGCTAATTTAACTCTTTATATTAATATAAACTTTAATTTTCACATCATTTCAATTAGAGAAAACTTGCATGAATGTCAAATATTTAATAAAAAAAATATGCAATCTTAAGTTATACCTTAATGATCGAAAATTAAAAAGAGGAGGTTTAGGGTGGTTTTTTCACTAGGTAGCACGATGCCAAATAATTTAGCAAGGGGATTTTTTTCTATGCTTGCTAAATTTGGTTTCTTCACAAATAAAATCGGCATTTAGCATTGGAATGAGTCTGCATTGGGCAGCGTGATAACTTTGGCATTGGAATGTGATTTATACGTATTTTGGTTTCTTCGCTTCAATTAATATGACGTACAGCGATCCCAAAAGGCTTTGTACGACTTTTAAATTATTTTTAATGATAAGCCATCAATAAATAATTAAAAAAGCTTACCTTTTTTGTCTGGACTTTGGAGAGAAAGTTATTTTACAGGATGAAAACTACTTTTTTTCCTGGGCTCCAAAGAGAGTATAAGGACTTCCTAATTAATTATTTTTTAATTGATCCATTTTGCTATCTTGAGAGCTTGTTGACTTTTGATGGTGGCACTATCGTGTGTTTCCTGAGTCTCCCTCATATATAAACCTAACACTGAATGGCTTCGTAGATCTTCAAAATTATTTTAATAAATATCCATTAATAAATTATAAAAAATATAAAATCCGTACGGTTCTCCGTCACTTTCGGTTTTGGAGTAATATAACGGAAAAACAGACTTGACGTTTTTTCTCCGTATACTACAGATAGACAAAATCCTGTTATCCGTCCGTCCGTCCAATTGTAGTTTTGCATTATCGCCCGGAAAATCCGCAATAAAATTGTCAACATTCGTTTTCCATACTTCTCATTTCAAACCATGGGTGTTCAAATTGAAATATAACATATAGCATATGGCAATCTATCATCGTGCCAAATCAAAAAAATGCCAATTTTAAGACAAATAATAAATACATTTTTTGGAATCGCGTTTAGCATTGACTTAAGAATTTGGCACCATTCCAGATTTAGCACCATTCAAATGATTTGGCATCCAAGTGAAGAAAACCGCCCTTAGTTTTCATTTGCACAAATAAAAATAAAAATGGTTAAATGGTCAAATCACCCTGGTTCTTCTATGGGATCTTTTTTAAATACATATGTCCTTCCTGAATAATACATTTTTAAATTTTCTACAAGCATTTATTTTCTTCTTTATATTAACTAAACTTTTACAAACAAGCAAACATTTAAACTTAAAAATACAAGATTCATATTGATAAATTTTATGTTTCAAATATGTGAATCATCTAATAAAAATACCTATCTGGATCTTTCTATAACAAATAGTTTGGTTTTCACTAGTTTCAGTATTGCATTCCTACAATCTGAAAAAAATGATTTCATTTGTTTTATTTTTAAATCCCGTTTTCGAAAAAACTTTTTATGTTTAGCTTTATTTTCAATTTTATTTTTAAAACAGAAAAAATAATTGAACTTTATCTACTTTACTAGCTGATTTTCAAAATATTATTATAAATATAATTTTTTTCATTGCATTTATTCAATATATAATATTTAATAATATTCATATTTGACACAACATAATAGTCAAAACTTCAAATCCCTTCTTCCTATATTGTGTGCATCGACATTCTGTTTCCGGATGGTGCTCTACGATCTCTATGATTTCGATGAAATATTTTACCAAGATATACTCTGCATAAATGTACTACAAACTATAACACAAACAATAAGAGATGAAGGCTTACACTTCTGTCTATCTGTGCGCTATCTCATCGCAGCGCGTCTCCAGCTGAGGAACACTCCTCTGGGCTCTGGCTTATGAATACTCTATAGTGTGTTTGTGGAAGCTGTAATACCTCTAAAAGTAACAGCATAATACTCTCACTCTGAATTGGTTTTAAACACACATACATACATCCATAGAGAAGTTGAAATAGAGTTTTAGTGTAAGCTTAAAGTGGAGCACGCGATTCCGGCGGCGGCAGCTCTGAGCTTTTCGAAAACATACGTGTACGTATAAAAGCTTAACCCTAAAATATGATTTGAGCGCGCTATCAGGATTACACTACACGCACATAATACTTCATTTATATATTATATAGTGTATAACTTAAGAGCCAAGGATTTGTACTTAGATTGCCGTGCGGCGTAGATTAATGTGAATCTTATTAGATTTTATTACACAAATGTGAATGTCTATTGTATAATGTATGAATGGGGGTAGAGAGGAGGGAGGGGTTTGGCGTAGCACATTTGAGTGTAGCACCCGAGGGCATGAGGTGCGCTCGCGCAAGTGGGTTGCAAACTAATGTGAACGCGGTGTGCTGCTTAGTTTTGTGATTGAGGGGTTGGCATGAATGTATGTTACTATACATACAAAGTCTTAATCAGGAACACTGATCACGATCGCACAATTGTTGAGGGGGTGGTTGCCGCGGGGTGCGTCAAAGTTTCATCGTATACACGCAGTTTTAACAATAGAACGACACTATAATAATGTATACACACGTAAAACACATGAACTCTGCCACGAAAGCGCACACACATACACAAAAGGCTAAAATATATAGTTAGAAACTAAATTATATACTATGTGCTGCTTGGCGTGACTCATGCAGGTCTAAAGTTCAAGCACAAGTTCGAGCGCGCTTTGTTGTAAAAGCTTTCACTCCCAATTGGTCCTAGAACCACCCCCTTGCATTTCTATAAATTATGCGAAATGCAAGAGAGATCACGCGACGTTGACGTGTCTTTCAGTGAAATCATCATCTCGTGTAATCTAGCAAAAGATACACACATACATACATAACATATATATAAATATATAAATTCGAACCTTGCGCACAGAACAAAAGCGTACAAACGAGATCTAAACGCTGTTCGAAACTCTTGCAAATCTCCATTGAAAGCTAGCTGGAGGAGCTTTTGCTGCATGCTGCTTTCCATTTTCGCACGCACACCAATTCGGTCGTATAGCCGAATTTCATTAGGCAACCCAGACACAAACACGCAATCCCGCACACAACGGAGAGAAACACATCATAGATAAACAACTATACATATAAATGTATTGTGGGATCTGGAAAATCGAGATGAGATTGCCAATTCTGCTCTAAACATGTTTCATCATACTTTCAGTCTATATTCACGAATCAATTGTGAATATAGACTGACTGGCAATCATCCCCACTTCGCGCCCCTTTGAATATCATCTCGCTACGCGTCTGAACAATGTTTTTTGAGGGCCAATAATGTTTTTATCCTGATGTGTGCTTTTCTTCATGACCACATGTTAATTCTTTCCTTCGAAATACGATACGCGGTTTTTTACCGCCATTTTCAATACATTTAGAGTCGATATGTTTTCAGTGCCAGAATGTTTTGAATTTTCTTGGATATATATTTGGATTTGATATAAAAGTCTGAAAACAGAAATTCCTTGGTTACGTTAAATTGAAGCGGTGAAAACTCAAGCTTCCTGTGTTGTGCAAATGTAAACGATTTTTTTAAACTAATATTTCTAGGCTAGCGTGGACAAAGCTCGTCAAACTATGGAAGGTATTATTTATATTAGTTAATGCTTTTGAAGTATTTTATTGGCGGAATTAAGCAAAATCATACCGTTTTTTGGAAAACACTTTTTTTAAATACAAATTTCGTTATAAACTCTAAGTTCTGTTATGTTTTTTTTAATAACTTTTTAATAAGAGTTATGGGTGAGCCAACATTTGTTTTTTTATGTATTTATTTAAGAATTTTAGAAATATCAATATTTCTGAACAAAAAAAAAAGAGTTTGAAAAAATAATTTTAGAAAACGGCATTACGCAGTAAACGCAATAAATAACAATATTTTCGGACAAAATACGGATTTTTGAATTATGGATTTTCAAAAAAAGAGGTTTTAAAAAACGAGATTTTTTTTCTTACATAAAGAAATAAAAAATGTATTAAAAAAATAGAATGGAATAAAATGATTTAAAAAATTGCTGATGCTATTCGCCTACACTTTTTCTTCAAAATCGTCATTTTGTGCAGGAGATTGGCCAGTCCTAGAAGTGGCTATTCCGTCCTAGGACTGACTATTCGCCCGCACTTTTTTATCAAATTTACGTTACAATTGTAGCCAAAATTTATATTACTGTAATTTTTTTAAAAGTTTAATAATTTTTTTAGATTTTGGCTAGCAAAAGTTTTTTGTTACATTAACATATTACATTATATTTAACTTTGTGACAAGAAAAGGTTAAAAAGAGCGGCCGAATAGCAAGCTAATAGCCTTAAGCAATTTTAGTTCCAAGTCTTCCTAGGACTGGCTATTCGACCGCTTTTCCTAACCCTTTCTTTCCACTAGTTTAAGTATAATGAAATATATAATTGCATTTTAAAGTCTTCTGTGCTGATAAACACAATACAAATAGAAAACACTATTTATCGGCAACTTGGAAACTGTTCAAATCACTGTCGAACTGAAGTTAAATTAACAATGTCCCGGGCTATTTTAAGGATAAAGTATAAAGCTAGCTGCCGGTTGAAAACCACTAGTTTAGCTAAATTTCTATAGTGAGGAAAATATATTTTTAACTTGCTGTTCAATAAATATCTACTGAAAGGAAGGGTTAGATCTCCTTTTCTCCTTTTTTAATTATAGATATTTTAATAACCTTTAATTTAATACTAAACCAATGGCGCATCCAGTTGGGACACATGTCACCCTCAGGAAAAAAATTACAATTAGAAATATTACATAAACCATGTATTCCATTTTGTTATTTATAATAATTTTCGATACATGGAAGTTTACTGTCCAGGCGTATCTGGAGATGGAAGGATTGTGGGGAATTGTGACCGGCACAGATCCTGAACTCGATGCGGCCAAACGGACCATTCTTAATGTGAAGGCAAAATCACGACTTATATTGCTTGTTGAACCGATGTATTTTGCTCACATTCAAATTGAGATAACGGCAAAAGGTGTGTGGGATAAGCTAAAAGGAGCTTTCGAGGATTCTGGACTGCTGAGACGCGCTTTTGTAATTCAGAATTTAGAAAAAAAACTGAATTTTGTAAAACAAACTTTTAAAACCGTAATTTAAAAAAAAAAACAGATTTTAAAATCTCTATAATTTTTTAATTAAATACTATCGTGAGAAAATGTTCCCCAGAACATTTTCTGGATTCGCCTATATGTACCATACTTACCTTAAATCACAGAACGCTCCGAATTATTTTTTCCTATTTTTTTAACAAATCCCTTCCACACATTAGGGGCTTATTATCTAAACATAAAATATTGTTTTCTTGGTTTTGGTGGGTTCCTTTTCGAAACCTCTTATGGGTTTTACAAAAAACATTTCTTGGTTATAATTCTGGTAAAAAACCAGCTGCCAGCTGAATAAACATTTGGTCAACTGACCGACCTACATCCGGGACGACTGCGTCAGCGATGACAATGTTTTTACAGGAACCAGTATCATGAAAAGAAAAAATAAATTTGCTTGCGTCTAATAATCGAGAACAATTCAGGAACTTTCACGTATTTAGACGCTAGATAAGTGTCTGTAGCGCGAAAGGTTGGCTTGATCAAAAATCCCAATTATATTACTTTCATATTTTAATAAAATAAGAAGTTGTGTGAAACATTGGAAATCAGAGCATAATATTTTAAATAAATAGGTATGTGGAACATTTTTAATTTTTCTGTGTCTCAAATAATTTATTGTTTTTTTTGCGCTGAGGAATTTTCAAAAGTACAGCATAGGATTTTTGATCTGAGAACCATTCGCCTCTCCTTCTTTACTACGCCGATACTGCATATTGTAAAAAAGGAATATTATGTTATTTGTTTACTCTATATTTTAAAAAGTACATTTCTTATTAAAAGATATTTAAAATTTCTATTTATTTTCCTGTACTATTTGAGGCGCACTATGTAGGTATATAGTATTAAAAACGCTCCACTGAACTTTGATGCACTCATCGGTGCGTTCCTCGTATATATACACAATTGCATATGTGCGATGTTGGCTCTGACGATAATACACAAAACGATCTATCTATATTTTATATATCAATGCTCTCATCATAACTTTAAGCTAGCAAAAGCTGTGCCCGTCAGTTGGTCAGTTTTTTTTATATTCTAAGGCAAACGAAAGCTCTGCCCAATTGTTTAATTTATATTATGCAGTTGCAAAAGTTTCTCCAGTTGAATTAAATACATATATTAAAATTAAAATTAGTGTATTGTATACAAATATAATAGGATCGATTTGGCCTAAGGTAATCCCAATCCCATAGTTATAAGGGTGACAGGCAAACTATACCTTGTAAAAATCTTCCAAAATCTCTTTTCTCTTGTGTTTTTGTTAAATAAAAGAAGAGTGCGGCACTTGCGCATCACATGATTGTTGTTGTATACTGAAAATGTTTTGGGGTATATGCCGCCGTTATAAGCAGTAAATGCGTCCGCCATAATGCGTTTTTTTTTTAAATATTATTAGCATTTCAACCAATCTCAAATTTTATTTGGTAGACGAGTGTGAGGTAAAAATGCATCCCATCATCTCTAATGGGTATGGTAAAAATAGTATTATATTTAAAAGTTATCGAATTTAAGTGTTTTTTTTGCCTCAGATACACACAGAAAAGAGTGAAGAAACGGAAATGCGTTAAAACGCAAAGTTGGGAGCTAAACTCGGAAGTTGGGACATCGGGAATTTGATATCAACTTTCCGAAATCAAAAATTTACAACTCAACTTCGACTGAAGAAAATAAATGCGGGAATTGAAACAAAACTCAAGTTGAAAGTCAACTTCGAGTAAAGAAAACTGCCCTTAATTGATTCAGTATTCCATAAATTCGGACTCCACACGCAGACATTTAGCTAATTACCCACTCTAATTTTTAGCTACGCACCGAAACTCTTATGAATATTTATGTCTACGCAAACACCTTTAATTGTAAATCGCACGAAAGGACGGCGGACGCGGCGCGATTTTAATCCCGATACCCTTGCCCACCCACACTTGCGCTTACAAATCAAATTTTCCCCTTTAAACTCTTATGCAAACGTACACACAGACACAGACGGACCCTTTGCGAAATTATATCCTCCACCCTTCACCCGGCGCGCTGCCACCGCTCTCCTCCTGCCGCGAACGTAATCACATTATGTGAATACAAAAAGCTATTCAAAATTGTTGCAATAACACACACACACACTACCATCGAACACATAATATTCGAATTACAAACGCACACAAGGGCTGTCCGGACACGGCGCACATTAATTTGAACTTCATCGCCAGAGCACACCCCACCCTAAAAAGTATGTGCTATAACTCATTTCGCCGCGACGCTATACGCGACTGACGGGGATGGGGTGGGTGGGCGTTGGATTGCGTAGACACATCGAATCTGCAAAGTGCTTTTTATATACATTTACATTTGATTTTTCGTGCAGAATAACAAATACACAGACGCTGAATATATATATTTTCCTCGATAAATATATATAATAAACTGTATATATATACACAACAAAATACAATGGAAAAGCGAAAGCTTATAAAGTGGTTGGGGTATCTCTTTGTGTGCGAGCGTGCCTATCTGAAATGTGTGTATTTATGTGTGTGTGTGTGTGTGCGGAGGGGGTGGTTGTGGGATGCTAAGGTGAATTCATGCGGCTATAAAATAAGAGAAGTTGTATAAAAAAGTTTAGCGGTGGATAGAAAGAAGAATCAACACCCAGTCCAATACACACACACACATAGAAACCAAACGCGATTTTCTGGCTTGTGCGTGTGTGTGTGTGTCAGGTAAAAAGGGGATAATAGCGTACCATTACTATTGATTATATTACTGTATTTATATAAATCGTTCTCTCTTTGTGTGTGCGAGTGTGTGTGTGTGGGTGGGAGCCTATTTTCGTTTGTAATATTGGTGTTGAAATAATCTGCGCCGATCGAGCATTTATATCAATTTTGGGGAACGTGAACGGCAGGGCTCACGCACGCACGCATTTCGGTGCCCAAGCCACAAAGCGCACGCCCTCGCTATAACGGGATTAAACGCAATGGGTCAATCACCGATTATCACCAACATATTTTCACTGAAAATGTCATGAGAGCTGACCGCAAATACTGTTGAACTGTTTTATGGTTGATTTGTGTGTTATTCCATCAGAAGCTTTTTATACTATAGCAATCGCCATATCAAGCAGAAACAGCAGACCTATAAATAAAAGTTTATTTTAAATATAATGAATCTATTAAATCAATAGTATGGCATAAAAACAGAGGATTTTCCGAATTTGTAATGTATATATCGTATTTCAGGATCAGAGTGTTGACACGTACTTGACTATGATATGACAAAAAATCAAAATAAATCGTTTAATTTAAAATTGAAATTATTAAATTATTTATTATTTATTAAATGCAGTTTTTATATATGACTTAAACCAATCAACATTTAAACAAATATGACCTAAAAAGTCAAAATAATAATATAAAAATCGATTTTTAAAAAAAAAGTTTTTTTCGATGTATTTATTATTTTTTTAGCATGTTCTAAGAATACAAGCTCATTTCAATATAATTATTTTGGGCCTGGTCGATTTAAAAAAATGACTTTAATCGATTTACTCAATTTTTCGATATTTGTTTGTTTTGTACATTTACAACTGTTGCAGATTTAGAATAATCTGAAAAAGGAGAACCAAAATGGATTCTATTTTCATTTTTTTATGTAACAAAAACCACATAAAAAAAGCTTTTAAAAAAATCGATTAAGTGATTCTATAATTTTTTCTTTTCGATTTATTGATAAATCGAGCTGTCAATATTATTATATATAATATAAATAATCCATACAATTAAAAATATTAGCAAATCTCAAATTACAAAAATATCAAAATTATACAATTAAACATAAAAAATATAAAACAAAAATTGATTTAAACCCGGTAAAACTCAGATTATTATATATATTGCAGCAACTCTAAAAATCATAAAACGTAATATTCACATAACTGAAAAGTTATCGCAATTATTCCTTTTTGCGATGAAGTCACCACCTACATATAATGACCGTATAATGATCGCGGCTCTCCCGCCGAGGTGTAAGCCGGCTGGCCGCCGATTTTTTTATAGAAACGGCCGGCTAAAGTCGGCGCTATTCTAGAAAATAACATTTTTATAATATATTATTTTCTCAGATTACTAAAAAATTAAGTTTACATATAACATCAAGATACCGGCGAGAGAAATAACGTGGTTAACTAGGATTTAGAGGAACCCAGTTCAATCTCGGTCAGACTAA
Source organism: Bolitophila cinerea (assembly GCA_010015015.2). Taxonomy (NCBI): domain Eukaryota; kingdom Metazoa; phylum Arthropoda; class Insecta; order Diptera; family Mycetophilidae; genus Bolitophila; species Bolitophila cinerea. The sequence continues at coordinate 10,264 of JAAAKO020050616.1, forward strand.
AGATTTTCTTCTGCTTTAAATTGACGGTTTCCATGTTACAAAAATAACTGACACTCTAAGCTCAATTAATATTTATTTCCGGAGATTTCCCAAAATTTCTTGAGATTTTGCAGGATTTCCAATTATTTTACGAGATTTTCACGAATTTCCACAGATTCTACCGATTTCTGAGGTTTTTTGTTGATTTTTTGTTATGGTAAATTTCTCATTATATTAAGAAATGTGACTGTGAATTATTCCCGGGTTTTCCCCGGTATATTTCTTGGGATTTCTCTTGTATTTTATTCGGATTTCCAAAGAATTTTCACTGAGAAAACTTGTAAAATCACTAAAAAAAATTAAAACTGTGAGGTAAATACCGGTAAAATTCAGATAAAATTCCAGGGTAATCCCACTGAATTCCAGGAAAAATCCCGGAACTCCCGGAAAATGCCCTATATTTAGAGGGCCAACAAAATTGTCGCAATTAGAATTTTACCAAAGAACATATGGAACATTTACCTGAAAATGTGTAGAAAAATAATATCTTGTACTTTTATTGGACCTCTGACGACCTCTCCGCCTTAAATCTCTTTATATCACCATTGTTTGAAAGGCGATTTTTGGCTACGTCTTTTTCACATGGTGGCCAACTCGTTAAAAATAATTATGTTTTACGTACGTTCCGGGATTGATTGATTGATTTTTTGGGCACAATACTTTTTTTTAAATACATGATATGTGATTACCTTCTTTAATTATAGATGTTTATTTAAATATGTATGTCCGATTTTTTTTAAAGCGACGTCAACAGCCGAAGCTTAAATGGTTCATTCCAATAATAATACATACATTTTCATAAACAAAATTAGTAAAAAAAAAAAAAACAGTTATACATATAATAAAAAGGTAAACAATTATTTAAAAAAACTCATCTAATAATATAAAAAAAAAACAATTATATATAATAAAAGCAAAACTAAGATCTAAAACCAGGGACAACTATCGACACATGGCTCATAGTGCTGAAAAAGGTAATACTTGTAAAACATACTCAATAATCAGGGAAGAGAGGTGTTAATTATCTTTTTTCACATTAGCCGCCGTCCTCAAGCCGACACAAAAATCGTCTACATCCAGTAAGCCACCGGCCGCCGGTTTATTTAAGAGACTAGCAAGCCGCCGATGTTTTTTCATCGGCTGACACCTCTGCTCTTCCGTTTGCGTCATTAGCTAGATTGTCTAGCATAGTCTGGAATTCTACGGTAGACAAACTGGGTAACAGCTGTAAAAGTGTACACTGTTTACTTTTTTCTGAAAACTCCGTCCGCACTTCTGTTAACTTCTTGCTTCCCTCGTGTCTAAATTGATGATAATAATTATATCAGCTCCATGTTGTCCTACAGGTTTATCAGGATTACGTTCATTCTCTGTCTTTTAATGCTCTTCGAAACATTGGACATCTGCTTCTATTCGCTATGAACATTCTTTTTGGTTTCGATATTGTTTGGAAATATGTCCGAATTCCAGAAATTAAAAATACTTTTTTTTTGGCAACTTCTCCAGGTAGGTTGATAGTTGCGATCTGTGTTTTGCCATGCGTTTTCCTTATCAGTACTGCACCATCAGGCAATTATTCCATGCACAGTTGGGATATGATTTACGCGTTTATGTCCTCCATGGATGTCCCTTAGTTCTGCTATAATGCTGTGTGAGTGTCCTTACTTCTGAATTCGATGCTAAAAATAAGTTGTTTTGGGTTATATCCGATGTTGTATCTAGATTAGATCGAATCTTTTTTTTGAAGAAATACTAGATTAAATTTAGAGTTCATTTTTCGATTTTTTTTAAAGTAGCTCGAATTTTTAGTCTGCTGTTAATACCAGATATTATGAAATATGATTTTCATTCATAATAACAATATGCAATTTCTTTATAGAGCACATCCATTTTTGCTAGAGTACATTTATTTAAATTTATTAAACATTTTTTTATTTGCATAATTTTGAATCATATTTCATGTTGATTTGATTCATTTTGAATCAGTAAAATTCATTTAGGAAGCAAAAATAAAAAATAAATTAAAAAAAACCTTGATACCTTATTATTATTTAATAATTATAATTATATGTTTAAAAAATCAACTTAAAAATTATAATAAAAGATCAGGAAATAATGAACATGCTTGATTAGACAATCACGATGAATCTTTAAATGTTATTATAAAATAAAATAGAAAATATTTTATTTTATAATACTTTTTTTTCTTTCAACATATTTTAAAATAGTTGATGTTGAAAATAGAAGACATTTTTTGTATTTCTAAATACTGTTTGAAAAATCCACTATTTGAGATAAAATATTTTTTAAATAAACTATTTGATTCTTAAAATAAAATATTCGTCAAAAAAAAATCCATTATCAAGATAGTTTTTGAAGATAACTTTCGTCAAATAAACTATTTGATATTCAAGATTAAATATTTGACAAATAAACTTTTCGATTCTCAAGATAAATTATCTTGAAAAGCTATTCGCCGAATAAGCTATTTAAAATTGTCTAGCTGGTTATTGAATAAATACAAAATTGTTTTTTTTAATAAAACTATTTTATAAGTGTCTGATCAGAACTACAATAATTTATTCAAAATCTTTCGTTCTGAAGTTTAACTTTTCAGGTTGTTATCTTTTAAATAAACTACAAGTAAACATTTTTTCGTTTTGCCATTTTTCAGTTGTATTTTATGAAACTCAAAGAACACTATCGAGTTTGGATTTCCACAATCGGCTTATCCAACCTGCAAAATTTATTTATTTTCCTTTCGAATTCACACATACCAATCTATTTTTCTTATGCATATTCATCTATAAATGTATTATCCCGAGAAATGCAATTGTTTTGTTTGTCAATGTATCCAGACATCAACATCGCATGCACTAAGGTTATTTCTGGGTTCTCGAATTCGCTTGAAATACTATAAACAAAACACAAACATACTCAGTCACAATGTCACCAGAAATCTGCATACTCAGAAATATATTTAATATTATGTGTTGTCTTCATCGTGATTCGTGAGTTGTCGTGCCGACACACACACATAGGCAAATATCCTGATTTATACAAATATTGGATTTTACAATATTTATTGTATGTGTTCGACACACACATACAAAGTTGCACACATTTTGAGGAACATGGATTGACTGTTTTCTAGGGAAAGGAGGAGCGAGAACGCCAATCAAGCGGAAATATGTTGTTTTCTAAGATTTCATTTAAGCGTATGAAATTTTTGATATGAAATTTACAATTGTAATAATATAATTGATTTGTTGATATATATAAGTATATTTAAAAAACAAATCAAAGATTTATTATCAGAAGCACGAAATAGTAATTATTAAATGTAAAAAGCCAACAGTTTAGTAAAATTATTTCTATAATTTATTATAAATAAATACTATTATTTTCTCACTTTATCATTTAACAAACGAATCATCTCATTTCGCTGCTGCAAGATTTCACAGTTTTGCTGGGCAATTTTCAAAAGGGCATCAAGAGTTTGTTTCTGTAGCTCCAATGTTTTGGGAGTGCACCGTAGAGGAAATCTTTCTTCCGTTGCCAGTGATTCGGTGGGAACTGAAGTTGCCTCGCCACCGTCCATTTGTTCGTCAGTCTCATTGTATTCCAAATTCGAAGTGTCTGTGGTGGGTTCATCACTATCGCCATACAGAATAACGTATTCTTCGTCAATATCATCGAAATTCCCCTGCTCTTCCTTGCTTGATGATCTGGACATAATGGTTGTACTTTTATGTTAATGTTTTTTTAATAAAATAGATTTGGATATTCCTATTTTGGAATCACTCAATCAGATGAAACTTCTTCGGAAACTAAATAAATAAAATTAAAATTTCACATTTTTACATCTTTGAATTTAATAATATTGTAAATAATTATAAGATAATCATAAAAAATGGGTTATAATGAACAGATATTTATGACTATTAATCATAAACTCCTATAATTTTGTACCTGTTTAATTTGCTTTTTATTTCACATAAATATGAGTGGTCAATTAAATTACCAATTACCATTGTAGACATAGTAACCACTGTATTTTAAATATATGACATAATTATATAACAATCTATATTGAGTTTTTTTGTAACTTGATTACAAATAAAAAAACTGGTCCAAGCACACAAACAGTCTACACATTTATTAAATTTATTGATGAAACCTTCAGTTTCTTTACCAGGGTTAAATTTGTTACTCATCTAAAACAAATAATAATATAATATTTTATTTTATTTTTATATACTTTTTTTGTTGTTTTATATATAAACCACACTTCTGAATTAGACATTACCACTTATTGTAACATTAAATATACTATACTTTATATAAAATCATAACAATATATACTTTTGAATTTACCACTAACAATTATCGTAACATACTTTCCAAATTTACCAATTAATAATACATTTTACCTGAATTGTACACAACACACAATTTATTTTTACTGTATTACATCAATATATTTCTAATTATACATTTTTATACTTTTTTGAAGTTTCACCATAATTATTTTAATATCGTTTTCTTTTTCTTTTATTTTTATTTTTATTTTTTTTTTCTCAGGTTTATTTATTTTTTATTTTTGATTTGTTACATATACATATATTCATATATGACTTCAAATTATAAATATTTCCCAAATATTGTTTTAAAGTCAGCATTTCAAAGGAATGTTCGTAATTCTCTTAATATTTGTCATCTCAATGCACAAAGTCTTCCTTCTAGTATTGACGAATTACAGATAATTTTTGAAAATGTTAACTTACACATCATTGCCATTTCGGAAACTTGGTTAAAACCTTACATTCCTACAAAAAATGTTAAAATAAATAATTTCATACTTCTTCGACATGACCGTGCTGTCCGAAGAGGTGGTGGTGTTGCTATTTATATTAATAAAAACATTAATTTTAAAATTATTAAAAAATCGGACATAATTTACAAAACGGAGTACTTATTTATTGAAATAATACTTCCTCTTTCAAAAATTTTATTTGGTGTTTTTTATAAGGCACCTACTATTAATGAGTTTGATGTAATTGAGGAAATTATTATTGATTTAACTCCTAGGTACAATGAAGTTATCCTATGTGGTGACTTTAATGAAAATCTTCTACTAAATAATGCACGATCTAGTAACTTTAGACACATTTTCGATCAAATGTCATTAGAAATTATAAACACTGAAGCAACCCATTTTCAAGGTATACCAACTTTATTGGACCTGTTTATTACTAATAATTCGCATTTAGTCAAAATCTCTAGTCAAGTATCTATTCCAGGAATATCAAAACATGATCTTCTATTCATTTCTTATTATTGTGACATAAATGATTTAAAGGATAAATCTTATTCTAAAAGATTTTTGTCTACTATTGATCAAGTCCAACTAAATATTGATGCTCAAAATATGGACTGGAACCTAGTTTTTGATTGTAATGATGTTGATTTTATGACGAAACATTTAACAACCTCTTTACTGATCTTACTAGATCAACATGCTCCTTTAACTCTAGTTCAAAACAAAATATCAAAACGTACTCTTTGGTTTACTCCTGTTGTAAAAATTGCTCTAGTAGAAAGAGATATTGCATATATACAACATAAACGTCTTAAAACAAATGACAGTCTTATATATTTTAAGATATTACGTAATAAAGCTTCAGCAGCAATAAAACGAGCCAAATTGGACTATATCGCAAATAAAATAGATTTTGAATTACCATCCAGAGAAGTTTGGAGAAATCTAAAAAGGTTCAACGTTGTTTCTACTAAAAAACATCAAATAGTTCCCAGTTTCACAGCTGATGAATTTAATTCTTATATCACAACTTCAAACAATAATGCAACAATTATTGATAATAATAAATTTTCATCTACACCTGTAGGTCATTTTTTCTCATTTAAACACTTTACAGTAGAAGAAGTTTTAATAGCTTTTTCACATATTAAATCGAATTCCATTGGGCTGGATTCTCTACCAAGAGATTTTTTGTTCATGCTGCTCCCATCAATTCTACCAATCATTACTTATATTTTTAATATTGCTATAACAACTTCAACTTTTCCAAATTCATGGAAAAAAGCTAAAGTTTTACCCATACCAAAAAAAAACAGTTCAACTAATTGTAGTGATTATCGTCCTATAAGTATTTTACCAGTAATTTCAAAAGTCCTTGAACATTTAATGAAAAATCAAATTGTAGAACATTTATCTTTATATAACCTAATGTATGATTTACTTTACAGTCTGGTTTTGGAAAGCATCACAGTACAAAATCTACCTTATTAAAAATTACCAATGATATAAATATGGCTCTTGATAACAGAGAGCTTTTTATCTTAGTTCTACTTCACTTTACAAAAGCGTTTGATAATGGTAATCACAATCTGTTATCTAAAAAAATGCATACTAATTTATGTTTTGATAAAACTGATGTAATTTTTTTTAAATAATTACTTAACCAAACGTAAACAATGCGTTTCAATCGATAATCAGCAATCATCTTTTCTTCCTTTACACAAAGGAGTACCACAAGGATCTGTCCTTGGTCCTATACTTTTTTCTATATTTTTTAATGATCTTCCTTTGGTTCTTTTACACTGTACATCTCATCTGTACGCAGACGACATGCAGATATACCTCTCTTGAAAACCTGCTAGATTAAATGAAAGCATTGAACTCATTAATTCTGATTTACAAAGAATCATAGAATGGAGTGAATCAAGTAAGTTAAACCTAAATATAGATAAAACTCAAGCCATTTCGCCAATTCGTTGGAAGAAGTCTAATTTTTTTTAAATTCCATGAAGCTTATATTATACCACTATAAACTTTTGTAATTCAATTGTTAATCTTGGAGTAACAATAATTTCCACTTTTTAATGGATCTATCACTGCAACAAAGTTGCTTCTAAAGATTATGCTTCACTTCGAAGTCTATGGCCCCACCGATACTTGATGTTTACAAAAACTAGAATATTGCTGGTAAAATCTTTTGTTAGATCTCGTGAGCATTGCAAAAGCCATAATTTAACAAAAGTGAATTTACATAAACAAGTAAAATAAATTGCTTAAGGGTAAGTAATAGAACTGTCAAAATTAATAAAAATCTTAACGCCGGTTAACCGTTTTGAAACAAAAACGTACTCCTGTCTGAAAAACGATACAGTCCGAAAAACTGTAACAGTATTCAAACGGTCCGGTCAAAAAAACAGTCCAGTCTGTAAATCTTCAGCAGATTAAAATCGGCCTTTTTAACTGGACCGGTATTTTCCTACTGTTCGTTGTATTATTCGGTCTCGGTTCATTAGAGTATTACAAGAAAATGTCCGGTCTGAATAATCAGTCCGGTTAGAAAAATTGTTCGATCCGAAAAAAACGCTCCAGTACGAATAAGCGATCCGGTCAGAAAAACGGTTTTCAAAGTTGGCCATGTCTTTTTACCCGGATTGTTTTTTTTATAACCGGGCTGGCCGTTTTAACCGGTCAAGTCTTTTAACCAGGCCAAACTGGATCGTTCTTTTAGTTTTTCAAAAACCAGTTAATTGAAAAAAAATCTGATCAACATGGTATTTTACAATTTAGAAAGTATATAATGATAAAATACCTCTTTTATAGTACCTCTTCCGTGAAGTAAAATATTTTCCATATTGATGGGTTTCAACATGAAAATACCTTATTATAAAAGGGCTTTCTTTGGGTATTTCTTTTATAAGATGATATATAGTTGGTCATTAAATTTATATATTTTGAGTATGCGTGTGCATACATTTTCCCCAAACAGCACAAGGCACACAAAAAGTTGCAGCTAAAGATAATGTGATTCAGAAGGTTATCTTTATTAATTTCGGCTACAACAAATCGAAAACAAGGAGCAACTTATATTTGTAAAATGATGCAATTAACTCTAAAATTGTAAGTGGCTGCTTATTTTCTGATGATTGTGGAGTAATTCTAACACATACAGTTCTTGATATCCGGCAACGTAAGGATCAAATATGTAGCAAGAATTTATGTCTATTGGTCAAAAAATTATTAAAAAATAAGATCGAAAAAGTCGTGTTGCCGTTAGTCTATAACCGCAAAGTCACCAAGTCATCAAGCCAGCATGCCGACGTCATTTTTATAGATAGATAGATATAAATATTTGGTAGATTGACCACCTAAATCTCCCAAATATTTATATCTATCTATCATAACATAAAACTTCTTTGTCGTGACCAATCGCCTTAGAGCCGTGGTTAAGAGTCTATATCGATTACGCCAAACCATTCTTTATACTCTTTATTGGTACTTTTAAACGCTCGTTACCTCAAGGTAAGGAGATAACATTTGATGCTCTTGAAACATTCTTGCAGACGTATCTCTTAACTCCATCATGTAGTGACACACATTTTCAGCTCAGCGAAATGATAGACGCAATATACAAAGAATTATAAATCTTGTGTTTTCACTTATTCAAACGCCGCCAAAGATCCTAGGCAGATGATTTAGGTTGGGCACGTCACAAATGTAAGACAGACAAGTCAGCCATCGACGAATAACCACTGGCTGGCCATCTTGGAGCTAATTGTTTTAATTGTCTTTATTTAAATTTTTTTATTTTTTTTTTTTATTTTAGGGATCTCCTCGACTCCAAAATATAAATGGACGTTTTCAAGGTTGACAGTTCACCCTCTTCTTTTTTAGTTTTTAATCTTAAAAACGTCTTTAACAAAATGATGATTGAATTCCAATCCTGCTATTATGGTTAATAGTATTTGCAATGATTAAAAATCAAAATAAAAAATACACCTTTTGGAGAAGAGAAAAAAATTGCCGGCATGCAATCGTCCCCAAAAAATGTTCACTAAATTCAGGATTTTTTTACAAGTAATATTTTGCATGTCACCTTTTTGAAAATTATAATTATTATATTAAAAATCGTTTTCTGCAAAAACAATACATGACAGTGCGATACATTTTTGATTTTACAAGAATAATACAATAAATGGCGGCTAGCCACCAGCTATGCTCAAGTTGTTGACAGCCAGTTTTATTAAATATCAGTTACTTACAGAAGCAATATCAGTAAAATATGTAAGAGTGTGAGATTGAGGACAGATAAATTGCAGCATCTTTCTCTGAATTTGGTGAATTGTCTAAAGTGGTCTTATCACCAAAAGCTTTCGTTGAAGGTGTAAAAATCCTAATTTCAAAATTCTCCAAACAAGATACAACACAAGATTATCGATCAATCACACTTTTAAATTGTGATTACAAGCTATTCGCAAAAATATTGGCAAAAAGGTTAAAAGCTACTTTACCAAAAGTTCTTTGGAATGTACAGTGTGCCAGTCCTAAAAGTACAATTGCTGCTATCTTGAAAATGCATTTGATCGTGGTAACTGTGAGTTTTTGTGGAAAGTGCTGACCAAGATACTGGCATCAATTTCTCGAGTTTAAAATAAAGCATTTGAAATAACTTTGAATCTTCAAATTAAGCGATATTCTTGTTTTGTTATTTCAGTTGTAAGTACAAGACTTAAAAGAAATGTCTTGTTGTGTTCCCAAGTTCCCATAATTTGTGTTACTGAAACCTTGTTTAGGTGTATCAATAACTAATCCAGTTTTTTTGTCTAATCTAAATTCAGTCTCTATTTTTTGTATTTTTTTTCTGTACGATTTTCTTTATTTTCTGGATTGCACGTGATTTAGCTTTTAAAGCTCGTAATAGGTCGTATGCAATTTTTAAGACATGTTCTCTGATTCTATTTCTGGCGTATAGATGGGAAATCCCAAGCTTTAAATGAACTTTAATCTCGACAACCGGACAACCGTCAAAATCGGTTTGTTTCGATTGTTTTGCGATGCATACTAAACAAGACGAATTAGATACAGTATTTGTTAGAGTTTTGTACTGCTTTTCCATCAAACATATTTATAGTCAGTTTGTGATTAATAAGTATTTTTATTTTAGAAAAATTACGTCAAAGAGAAGAGTCACCCCTACTGACCTTTATTGTAATAAAAAAGTGTGTACAATAGGTACCGGTATTTTTTCCTAATATTTAGTGACGAATCAAACAAAGTGAATAAAACAAACTGTACAAATTTATTAAATAATTCAAAACAATAGGATCAAGAACAAAAAACTAATAAATTACTATGGGAAACAACCCGTACTCTAAATGTGACTGCACATGAGCTCAGTAGTCAGTACACGTGTTTTAGAGCTTTCCGGTCAACAAAGTCAGCACAAACACTTATTATGAATCCCAACATCAAATATGTCATTGAAGTTGTTACGTAATTGTGCCTAATAAAAGACAACATCGAATCAAAAAGAATACCGAGATCCCGCATTTTTTCCTGAATTCTCTCAGATACATTTTCCATGTGCAAAAAAGGAAATTCTTCTGGCATCAGCAAGTCTAATGCTACGATAACACAGACTATTAAAAGTGCTATGCTCCACAAATATACCCAAATGGCTTCAGATTACTATCAATTTGTTTTTACTGAATATATATCTATAAATAATCAACTTTTTGTATGGTTAGAAAGTTATTTTACAGGATGTCTCAAACTTAATGCCTCAAACTTTATGCCAAATAAATACCAAAAAACCGTACGGATTGAGATAAAAATAAATGTAAAAGCTATATCTCCCCAAATGGCTAGGGACAACTATAAAATATGTTTTGTTTATTATATATTATTCACATAATTAAAATGCCCAACCGCAACGTTTAAATGTATTCAACACGAATTGGTCCAGCGACCCTCCAAAGAAGAGTAGAACAAACATTTTTTTAGGAAAACTGCTCTATAACATCAAAAATGTGTAACTCTTACTGCGCCATTTCCTATTATTGAGGCCTTTATTTTAAATTTGTCAGTTTCTCCATAGTTTCTAAAGAAGAAACGCAAAGAAATAGGTTGTGTATGCTTACAATGGAAACCATTAAACCAGTCATTTCTCGAGGTATTTTCGTAGTACAGTTAATATATCTGTCATTTTGCGTCAATCTAAAGCCCTATTTCTGAACTCTTGAAAAATAATTTAAGAAGCAGCAATATTCTTAGCCAACCCTGACTACTTTAAATTGTTTATGGTTCCGACGGACTTTTTTTGTGGGTAAAGATGCGGTTCTACGTCTGAAAGAGACGGTTTACTGGAAAAGAAAGTATCTAACCACGGTGAGGAAATGTTTGGCTGTTATCGCGTAAAAATGGTGACTTTCTTGAGAGTGTTCCTAAGAGTCATCACTGAACATGCATCCTTGCGCTGGCTTCAACATCTTAATAATTCAAGTGGCCGCCTGAGCATTACGGCCTCGTGAGCGACGCAATTATATACCTAATTTGGACTTGACTCCCTTTACCAATTTAGGTCACTGACCCTAAACTGAATATTTGCCTGTATATTGTTACCATTTTAAATATTAAATAATATTATTTTTTACTGACTGACCGGCAAAATTACATGATTACTTGATTGCAAAAACAGCTACTAAACTGCTATTTTCAACATTTGGGTCTAAGTTTAATAATGGCAGTTGACTATTTGGGTGATTACATAAACTATCGTCAACTGTTACCAACTGTCGAAGGCAGCGACTGTTGTCAACTAAAACAACTGTCGAAAGTAGCAGTCCGTGTAATCGTAGCATTAATCTCATTGCAGTTTCACAACATTTGAAATACTATCAATTCTACTAAATATCTTCAGATAATCAGCATACATGAGGCAGGGAGAGATTTTTTTTAAATTTGGGCAACATCGTTTATAAAAATTATAAAAAAGAGGACCCAAGTGGCTATACCTTGAAGTACACTAGAACTTCCACAATTAAAGTGTAATGTATTGCTTCCGATCAGACAAGTAATACCGAATCCAGTTTCCTTTCAATTGCCAAAGTTGTTGGCACCAAATCAAGAATTTCCTGTTTTATAGATAATACAAAGTGACATAGTTACTTCTTTCGTTTCTTTTACATATTCAAACTAGAAAGGCCTTCAAAATCGCGTTGATGATGCATGTGGATTTTAAATAATATGTATGTTATAATATTTTAATGATCGTTGATGATTAAATAATAATTTGAAACACAATAAAAAAAACTGCGAAAATATTGCTGAAACACTCGTGATTGCAGTGTTTTAATTCGAATGTACTAAGATATCTCGATTTTAGATTGGCCGAATCACAATTGGTCAAATGATACAATCGGCCGAATTTCGATTGACACGATACATTTTAAGATATTTTTTGGTTGAATGGGTTTATGAAACAATATACGTCAAAAAAAATGACAAGCTGTCACACATATTATAATTTATATTGTTTGTTTATTTTACTAGAAATGTATTTAGGCTAAAATCTCCTAAATGATATGAATTTAATTATATTCTTCTTGTCTCTTTGCCAGACAAGGCCGACGGCAAACGAGGATACCCAGATGTATTCCTTCATATATTGAATATCCGAATAGCATAAAGGGAGATTCGTTGCATTTTTTTTACCGGAGAAAATTTCTTTTCATATTAAGTCCCATACAATCCCCATCATCTTGTGTTGTTTTTGGAATTTGCAATCTTTCCGTTTGGTGTAAATAAGGACTCCAGAAATTTGCGATGGGTTAAAGGCAACCAAACATTGTGTTAAAATACAATTATTATTGTATTTTTTGGTAATGTTGCCCTTTTCAGAACGAAACAGAGTTCTTTGGGATGCCCTAATATATGGCAAAGTTACCGTTTAAACACAGTGATAAAATGTCATCATCAGGTTCATTGTTTTCTTAACAGATAAAAAAAACAAGTTTAATCGGCAAGTTGAAAACTAATAGTTTTTATTTTACCATAAATATGGTTATAATACCATTTAGAGTTAGTTATTTGTAAAAAGTTGGTAAATTTTGATTTAAAATATCGCCTCTACTTATATTGTCTGTTTTTAGAATATTCTAATATACTAGTTTGGTTTTCCTTTCCTGTGCATAACACCCTGTATATTACCCAGTATCCCACATAATACATAAGTATAACAATTTATAGCTCAACAATCACATAATACTGCGCAAAAACATGCTAGCGAAAATAATAATGATAATAACGACATCCTTGTTATGTCGCTTGCGCGTCGCGTTTGCGTTGTCCAGGCGATGAGGAGCAAAGTGAAACGGACTTTTCAGTTTTCAGTTTTCCGTGTGTTATTATATTTAACTTTTCTTCCAATTATTTTGTAGTTGCACGAGCGTCAAGTACATGCGATGCCCCACGTCCGCAATCTAGCCCCAGAGCCCAGAGTGCGGACGGGCAACGAACGTCGTGACTCGTGAATATATACTGTTCATGTTCATCCGACCGGATGTTGTATACTCGTGTAGCTACTCATGTAGGTCAAGAATATATTCCGTACACTACAATATCCTGTGTAGGATACAAGTAGATGTATATTATAGTATAAAAACGAGGACTCGAGTACATTATGTACTACATGTATGTGTGTTAAAGAATTGTAACCACTTGTTCAAAGTAAAAATGATGGTCTTGTTCGGTCTTCATGAAACATTGTTCCACACGGGACACGGATGGCTGAACGAGAACGAGAATAATACACGTACACGTATTTGCCAAGTTTTCTTGAGGTTTTCCGAGTTATATACTAACTATACTCGTAAGGTAATTGAAATATACTGTATACTTTTAAAATTGAAGTTCTCCAAGGAAATTAATGTGCATCATTATTAATATTATGGTATTTATATTTCTATTAGCACGTTTTAGCAATTTGTTTTGTGTCCTCATCGAGCTTGTTTAACACTCTATTAAATTTATTTGAAAACAAGTGTTTTTGGTTGGAGCATCAAAATGCAAACAGGCACAGTTTCAATTGCAGATATTGCAGAATGCACAATGCACATTGCACATAATGTGCATCAACTGACATGACAAGACAAATGGTAGAGTAACTGAAAAATGACATCGAACATGAAACTGTGGTGGCACTCGGTGGCCATCATTTGTCAGCACACACACACACATACACACACACATAGTGAACCTAGATTTTGAGTTGAATACCAAAGGGTTTTCCTTTATAGGACTGCAGCGGGTGCAGATAGAGGGATGGTATTATTATTCGATTGTGTTCGAACGGTGATGCAAATTGTAATGCGGTTAATTTAATGAGTCAATGGTGGAGTTTAATAGACATTTTTAAAAACTCGACATGACAGAATGCTGACATAAAGTCTATAAACAATCCCTCATGTTTTTTTTTTAAATATTTATTTGCCTTTTTTCTTCAATAATGGGGCAGAGTATAAAATATATTCTAATTGTAGGTGGTTTTTCAAGGTATAGTGGTTTGACGCGATACGGGAAACTGACCTCAGCACAGCTCTTCTAATTGGGCCTTGAAACTTTTTAAACCATGCATCCAGTCTTATTTTCGGGATAATATAGAATGACAGCAGCGACATAGATCGCCTAAATCCCATCTTTGCTGCCATTGGATTATCAGACGGTTCTTCAGCGGAGCGATATAGCTGAACCACTCTGGGCTGTCGGCGAAAATTGGTCCGTTTGTTGCAATGCTGTCCGACGCTATAACGAAATTGACCGGGTGTCGCCTCTATCTGGAGTATATCTTGAAGAGATATGAGAGGGACAGGATTGACTTAGGTCCAATTTGCTTTTACGTAGTCTGTTGGAGGGCAAGCGCTTTACACGTGTGCTTGTCGTTTAAGTATCTCCAACGTAGGTCGAGTAGCCTTACACCCGAAATTGCGATTTCTATGGTGTAGATGTTCAGAAGCAAAGGCGAGAGCGATGATCCTTGTGCCAGACCTTTGTATCCAGTTTGAGTATCTCTGTGACGCCCGTCAATGTAAAATAAAAGGCGTCTATTGGAGAACAGCGTGTGGATAATTTTAACCACTCTGTACGAGCATATCAATTTGGACGTTGTCGCATGCAGCAGATATGTCCAAAACTACATTCAAACTAATACTCTTGCGAGCGTATACGTTGGCAATATCTGTGGCTAGTATGGATATGCAGTCCTGTGTCCCACAGCCTTTCTTAAAACCTAATTGGAAGTGGGAACTCTTTTTGTTGTTTTCAATCCAGTGGTCTAGACGAGTCTGTAATTTTTTTTCGAACAGCTTTCTGACGCACGAAAGCAGACATATTGGACGATATGAAGTCGCTTCTTCTGAGTTCTTGTCGGGTGGCTACAACTTTGCTATCAAACCAAGATTCCGGTAAATGAAAAGATGTGATAAAATCGTTAAACAGCTGGACAATTATAATTTTAATTGGATGGTCTGGGTTCTTCAGAATTGTGGATGAGATTTTTTGCAAGATTTCAAAGCGACGTGAAAACGCTGCGTCTAGTGCTTCGATAGGGTGGTTTGGGGATTGTCGACCCGGTGCAACTGGCACTGTAGAAGGTGCTAGAGCGTGAGCAAATTCAGATTGCCATTTGCCGGAGCTCATGATTCTCTGCCGTTGTGACCCTTGTCCGCGAAATCTTTGGGCCCATAGAATACATTGACGTGAGAGGGGTGTCTTTCGATAATGAGCTGCAGTATTCCATCCACTTTGCTTTTTTGAATTTATTCTTTGTCAGTTTGAATTTGGCTTCGGCTTGTTTGTATGCGATGTATTCGGTCTGTCCGCCGCTTCGTT
>JAAAKO020050617.1:0-11152 GCA_010015015.2 Bolitophila cinerea
TACAAATCATATGGATTATTACATAGCAACGCCATCTATGTTTCATCCTACGGACTTATTGAGTGATGTGTTAAATAAATTTAACAAAAAAATAGCTAGTCACAATAATTATTTGGTTACAATATTTATAAGCTAGCGATGAGCACCTAAAAGATAAAATAGATAACTATTGCTAGACGCATAAAACCAATATTACATGTAAATATTATTAGGATTACAATTTGTTTTTAACCAACATTTAAAAAAATATATATCAAAAAATAAACGATATAAAATAAAATTGTCGCCTGGATTTTTTCAAAAAGAATTCTTTTTGGATAATATAACATATATATTATGTTTGTGCTGTGAAATGTGTTTATTACATTAAAAGACAAAATTAAGTATGCACTGTATATAAGGTATATAATTTTCAACATTAAGAAAACGTTCACACACAAAAATTTAGTTTAAAGAGCTTTGTTTTTAGTGAGTTATGGAACACTAAGGGCCGCTTAGAGCGGCTCTAAATCAGTTTAGAGTTAGAACTTGGTCTCATATATTTTTAAAGTTTGGGTGCCCAGAAGTTCTAATTAGTGACAACGGTGATCAGTTTGTTTCATCCAAGTTTAAAAGATTTTTGGGCAGATATAACAAAAAACACTGGTTGACATCGAGCTATCACGCTCAGGCGAATGCTGCGGCGACGGCAAACAAGACGATAGGGATCGCTATCCGGTCATATATTAATGACAATATGAGTCACCGGTCATAGGATGAGCATATTGGAAAGATAGCGTGTGCGATGAACACCGCAGTACAAGGCTCTACCAAATTTAGTCCTTATATGATTGTGTTTGGACGTAACATGATCACGTCAGGGATCAGGTATGACCAGATTGTAATCTTAAAGTATTTTATTTGTGTGTGCACAGAGTATATTTATATAGATTTTTTTTGTTATATTTACAGTTATGTGTTAAGAGATAAAAGATTGAGCTATGGAACTGAAAGTTCACAAACGTTAGGAAAACAAACACAAGGGACGAGTCAGTTCGCCACCAATAAGATAAACTAACATCGCCTTTTGGCACCGAAATTTGATCTGTGATATACGGAGATGCGAAGCATCCAATGAACAAGACTGATTTTTTTTGTGTCAAATTGTATTTATATTTTATTTTTATTTATTTATTTTGTTATAGGCGTTATATTATATTTTAATTTAAGTTTCCTTTTTGATTTTTTAATAAGTTTAATTTTTTTATAGTATAATTTTGTATTACCTTTTGTAAAAATTCATAAAAGTTAGCACATTTCCCAGGAAATGCAGATTTAGCTTAGGAATGTATTTGTAGGACATTTTGTAACGGGTAATTCCACGTACCCGGGAAGGGCCGTCACATAAACTATAGGAGTTGCATGTTGTGTGTATATATATTCAGATATATTTTTGTTGGTATGCGATATTCACATAGACTTATAATATATTCCATTGTCTTTTGTTGAAATTACTTGTTATTTTATTAAGTTTTGGCAAGAGAAACCCCTTTGCGTGAGTCGTAGCATAAGCAGTGGAATCGTGCGAGGCATCTGCATTGGCGCCGTGCCTTCAGCACAAAAGCCTCACAGAGTCAATAATTCCACGGTACATATTACTGTACACTTTTGGATCGATTGAAGGCTGAAATCACAAATAAACTGCCACATTAGCAAAAGAAAAAAGTTCTGTTTCACCAAGACGATGCACCGTGTCACAAATCGATAAAAACGATGGCAAAAATGAATGAATGAATTGGGCTTTTCCTGTTTTCAGATCTCAAGAGAATACTTGCTGGAAAGAAATTTAAGTCCAATGATGAAGTAATCGCTGAAACTCAGACTTATTTTGACGAGAAAGAGAAATCGTACTATAAAAATGGGGCGGCATGAAATAGACCCCAAAACATTTTCAGTATACAACAACAATCAACAACATCTTCTTTTATTTAACCAAAACACAAAAGAAGAAGAGAGAAAAGAGGTTTTGGGAGATGTTTACAAGGTATAGTTTGCCTGTCACCTAAAAATGGTATCAAAATGGTATTACGTATGACCGCTATAATCGTTGTATCGCACTCGAAGGCAACTTGGTTGAATAATAAAAATCGAGTTTTGTCAGTTTTGTTTTTTTTTCTTACTTATCCTACGGACTTATTGAATGACCTGTTATATATATAAATATAAAATAATTTCATTGAAATTTTTTTAAATAGTTCTTTAAAAAGCTCCATTATTCCCGAATACATATAATGGAAAATCTAGCACCTGGGTAAAACTTATTAACTAGACTAAAATAGACTAACTCTTAAATTTATATTCAAATTTGTAATATAATTTATTATGGTTCCTTTGTTAGAAACCAATAAATTGAAATATTTCAAGGATCGCTTTAATGATAATTAAAATATATATAAGCATATTTTTAAAATAAAACATTTTATAATTATTAAAAAGTATAGACAAAAACAAAAAGAGATTTTTCAATAATAAATAAATAAGTAATATATTTGTAATAATATGCATACAGAAGTACTCCGTGGTTTTCATTTCAGTCCTTATTTTTTGCAAAAAGCCAATTTCCTGTTCCTCCTTCATTTGTATTTCGATTCTTTAATAATTTGAAAAAAAATCGTAAATTAAAAAGGGTTATTTTTAATTTACAATATAATTTGAGGTCAAATTATTGCAATTTCTATAAATTCTTGCTATTTTAAAAATCGAAATTCAATTTAAAAGAAACTAAAAGATAAATAAATAATAAAAAAACTAATAATAATTGCCGATCCATCTCCTATAAAAATATAGACTTATGTTTAATAAAAATATGTATTTTTGAACATAATGGCATTAATAACACATTTTTTTCAAAAAGTGTAGTTAGTGCTTTTACCCTCTAAGCCCACAATATATAATTATAATGAAGATATTTTATGAACAAAAGAAAACACCATTCTAATTGCAAAGGAAACCGGCAAAATGTCAGCAAACGTGTACGTACGTGTTTCATTGTTGACTCGGTGTCGAAAATTTAATTATAATTAATTATATGTATGTATTTGTATATTGTATACTACACATGTGTATATATTATACAGTATAACAAAGATTTTAGTGTGTATGGGTGTGTCGTATGTTTGTGTGTGTGTGTGGTATACAAAGCTGTTGTAATAATGATGAATATACGCGCATTTATCATTTATACACCTAGAATACAGACGATGTAGAAGACTTATCCGGTAATGCAATTTATAGATGTGTGTAAACACAAATATAATCATATGTATATTTACGTATATATATCAGATATAACATAATGTAAACATATATACTATATATCATCAGTATTGCGCAAATTCTAGTAAACACACAGCCACACACAAACACGCTTAGCTCGTACAATGAGCCATTTAAAGGCCATCTCAGATCCTTCGGTTAATGTACACTGTACAACATGCCATAAACGAGCGCCGCAGAACATACCAATGAAAAGACAGTACAATCATATACAATACACAACGCAATACAAGACATAACCGTCCGTGTATGTCACCAACGACTGTGGTGGCCTACACCAAACGCCCTAAATACCCAAACCCATTCCACCTGAAAAGCATCACAACACCCAGAAGCAGTTGAACAGCATGAGACACAATGGCAACCAAAGATAGCGACTGACGGGCGTTGCGCGCACACACCAGAAACAACAGGAAATTATAATCAACGTCTCCGGCTTAATGAAGACACATAATGCGCGCCTCCTCTGCACCTCGCCGCCCGTCTTAGTGTTTGTTACTTTGTCAATTGTATGTGTGTCGGGACGAAAATCTGTATTCTCGTACAGATGATATTTAACACCACTGCATAATGTAAAATATATATATATATATATAGACATCAGTATTGTAGGATTGTCATTAAGATGATGGAAAGAATCCCGATTTATGAACATGTGCAATATGTGATGAAAATATGTCATCGTCAAATAATCAGACGCATCTGCATATGATGCATTTTCTTTTGAAGTTTTCCACATGCCATTGAAGTTTTCAATTATTTATAGGAAAATATTTGTAGGCATTATCAATTGTATTTCTTTTGACATAAAATAAATCGCTTAACTAGAAAATATGTGCTCTTGAAATAAAATAAATGTGCACCTTAAAATAGCAGTAATGCTCACCGAGAAAAAAACATGCTCCAAAACATAAATAAGCAATCAGAAAAAAACTGCCCCAATATAAGAGTTGGCAAATATAGTTTTAGAAGTTCTAAACCCGAATGTGGTAAAGCCTATAATATCCTTGAAGGGGTATCCTCCCATAACACAAAGCCAATATAAAAAATTGTTCATCTACTACCCCACTTCATTTTATTATAAAAATAAAACTATTTTAAGTCAAAGCCTGAATTTCTACACCATTCTCCATTCGCCATTCTCAACTAATAATTGTTTTAGTTTTTGCTAATCTTTATTCAAAATATCAAACAATTCCAAAAAAACAAAGCCAAAGAAAAAATATGCTAAATATACTAATACTACAGACTACTACTACTACAAACTATAATTAATATTACTAGAGAATTTTAAGGTGTAAAAAGGTGGAGATGTTTTCTATAGTTTTATTTATTTGGACCTTCCTTCCTTTAACACACTCTCTAAAAATAATTTTAAAGGGGTTATTTTAATTTTTAATCTTTCCCACAATAAAGGCTTTATACATTTAGTACATTTAAAAAAAAAAGTTGAGTTTTGTGTCTACAGAAGTAGAGAGTCAGAAGAGGAAATTCCCTTGATAGCGTTTTTTTAATTTGTTTTTAAATTATTGATTAATTAGTAATGACGGTTACTTCGAAAAGTCATATCATTATTTGAATTATTTTTGGCATTCTATAGCATCGTCTGCTGGGCGTTCCATCTCGTATACAAAAATCGGATCTACTAAAAAAAAATCCTGGTATCTATTTTTAAAATCTTTATTTTAACTTCACTTGGTATGGTGATTGACTGTATAATCCCGCTTAAATGATACTGCACATTTGATCCCTCATAATTGTTCCCATTTACAATTGATGCCGCAAATTTGATAACATAAACAAATGATACCATGCACAAATGATACCATGCACATATAATCCCATTCTAATTTGATCTCATGCACATTTGATCCCAACCACAAATGAACGCATGCACTATTTCATTTTCTATTCTCTAATGTTGTATTTTATAAAAGAAAATTTAAAAATATTTTGGTCACCGGGTACTGTTCTACTTCCCTCAATCTTCCATTCCTTAGGGTTGGTTTTTATTAAAATATATTAAATTTAGGATTAATATAAAACCTAATCAAACTTGAATTAGCGGTAATCTTATTGCTTCATTTTTGTATTCATTCTTCTGCATGGCATAATTTGTGTATGGTGGTATTGGAATCAAATCTGCTTGGAATCAAATGTGCATGCGATCAATTGAGCTTGGGATGAAATGTGCATCATTAACTGTGAGTGTGATCAAATGAACGGTATCATTTGTGTTGGATTATTTAGCCTGGCATCACCAAATTCAGCAATCAATAATTTTTCTATCCGATTAGATTTTTTTTTTGAAACACAATTGGTATTGGTATTGGCCTCCTCTGCCTTTAACCATTTAACCTATACAGACGTGAGTACATGAACATTGCTCTAGATAAAGCTATACAAAGTTGAAGCATTTATTGGCGAATGCGAATGACCTCGACATGGCTGGTCGATGGGAGTTAATGATACAAAAACTAAATTCAGGATTGTATCAAAAACCGTTGTCTTAAATATACAATGTACATTGTACCAAACATCCAGTCGGTAGCGTGGTCAACTAATACTAGTGAACTGTAACACAATAAGTCCATTTAGAGTGGTGTGAAGCATAATCAAAAAATATATATTAAACTAAAATTGTTATATTTTCATAATCATTAATTAAGTAAATCTGATAATCTAAAAATATTATAGGAAAAAAGATAGTATATTTAATAAATAAAACAGCAAAACATTCAATTTTGCACTCTTTTTCGGAGGTCACTACTATCATTTTTATGAGGATTTTATATTTGTATAATTATTTATTATATGTAAATATAAACAAATCCAATAAATTATTTCTTTTATTTTATTTTTTGGGCAATAGTACTGGTATTTCCATATACAATTTAACAGCCCCATTCCTTTTTAGAAAGAAAAGGGTCTAAAGTGTTACGATCTATTTTTATTTTAACAAAAACTTTCAATCCGTTTCTATATATTTAATTAAAGATAAAAGCATACAAACTTAAAACTACCTTAAATGGGTAATAGTGGGTGACCGCCATAAAAGGGATGAAATGAACACGTACAGTTTGTTTCAGCACAATGAGAGGTTACCTGAGTAGTTAACCTAATCAAAATTTCCCAACATACAGTGCGTCAAAAAAAAGTCATCAAATTTTTTCGTGGCATATTTGCTTTTTAGGAAGCCGTCTGTGTTAGTTTTGGTCTTCTCTATCTTTAAGCTTTTATACAGAAAACCGAATTGACTTCGTGTCCGTTCATAGTACATAAAAATCAAACTTTTAGTGCAAATACCAGACCACGATCCTGAGCAGTGCTGTCATATATAAATAAATAAAGACTTGCAAAATTTAAATTTAAAGAAAATAAAAATATATTTTTGTTTTTAATTCATTAATATTGCTAAACCAAAAAACAATTTAAACATCTAATATTTAAAAAAAACTTAAAAGCAGCATCAAATATGTTTTAACAACAATTATGTATTTAGTACTTCTTTAAAAATCAAAGAAGAAATTTATTTTAAAAAAAGGTTTTTTGCTTATCAATTTTTGAATGAATCCTATAAATAATAAGTTAAATGAAAGCTACATAATTACTTTTAGTAACATTTTTTTGAATGTGTTTATTGACAAAAAATACAGAACTTCAAAAGAGGGTTGGAAAAAATGTATATTCATAAAGTTTGTTTCAGAAAATATACTTGTTACTATCAAGATATCAACAAAGTAAAACCAGTAGTCAACGATATAAAGAATGTTAGGGAAATAACGTTAGTCAACGCTAAAAGATTGGCGTATAACCTAAATAATTTCTTAATTATTGATTTTACAGTAAAACAATATTTTACATTTTAACGTAAAATTATATTGTGTTAAAGTGTGTAGAACTTTATTTTTCGTTATTATTTATAGTGAGTTACTTTTTTAAAAGGTTTTATATTGCACATTTTTTTTTTGCTAACAAAAGTTGATATCGCTAACTTTCAATATTTTTATATAACGACGAGCACTCCTAATATACTTAGTTAATAAATATCAGCTGCAAAAAAATCTATTAAAAAAGTGTAATTTTATATTTTAGAGCTCAAAAATTTGCAAAAATTCTGTCTTTAGAATTGGTATTCTGTTTAAAAAGTATAATGTTTGTGCTCTAAAAGTTAAGGTGATACTTTTTAAAAAATATTTTAAGAAACAAAAAATACATCAAATCAAGATTTTTTTAGTAATTAGATGCAAATTAAATAAAAATTATTAAAATACAGAAATAAAATTTACACAAATTCAAATTAAAATTTACTCAAATTCAGGTTGAGCACAATGGGTCCAAAATGAGACCTGCGTACGTTCGTCTCTTTATCCAACAACAATCTAATCTACTCAAATAAAAAAAATCAAGACATGTTTATTTACAATAAATGACAATTTGGCTAACATTTAAAATACGTTTTAATTTCTATCGTACATTAAAAAATATGTTTATGTAATTCCTTGGTAATGTTAATGTTTTTATGATCATTTTAAAATGTGGTGTTTTTTATAAAGCCTAACAGTGGCGAATTTTACTTAAAAATTGCGATTTTTTGTTAAGCTAATATCTTAAATTAATAGAAAAAACTTCTAATAGTAAAAATAATGTCAGAATAAATAAAATCAATTTTTAGTACGAGTTGCTCAAATAATAATATTTATCTTTAAAATGGACAATTATAATTTGCAAAAAATCAAGAAAAGTGCTACTTATTCTCGCCAAGTGAAAAAAGAGGTAGCCAGAAGATCAAAATTATCTTTGGATATGGAAGACTTTCCAACAAATGAGCCATTATATAGTCTATGTGTGACTACAGATGTTTTTATAGAAACGTAAGAAAATTTTGAAGATGACAATATTATTTATGACGAAGTTGAACAGGTAAAACTATGGGATGCAAATAAATAAATTATTGTTTAGATATTGGATATATATTTTCCAGATGAAAGAAATATGGAATGTTGAAACGGCATCTGACACAAATTTTGTTGATGATGATATTTGTTTGGATTTTCAAGAAGAATTAAGTGAATGGGCAAAGCTATTTAATATCACACAAATTGCTTTGAAAGCGCTTATTCCGATACTCAACAAAAAACTTAGTTTGAAATTACCAATGGATCCAAGAACAATACAAACAATGACAGTACAAATACCTTTGGTTGATATGGGAAAAGGTCAATACTGGCACCCTCGACAATTCCATTCAGATTTCGATTAACATGAATTGCGACAGATTACCAATCTACAACAGTTCAACGGATGAATTCTGGCCAATTCTTTTTATCATCCAGAAATTTCCACAATTTAAACCGATGGCAATTGAAATTTTTCATAGTAAATCGAAGCCACCTAGTGCTGAAGAGTACTTATGCCCGTTTGTAGACGAAGCAAAGAAAATTATGCAGGATGGCATCGTAATTGGGAAACATAAAAAATCCGTGAAGATAAGATGTTTCATCTGCGATTCTCCAGCTTGCGCTTTTATAAAAGGTATAAAAAGAAAGAAATTTAATTAATCTTATTTATTTTAAATTATAATTTGTCTGCATTTTCAGGTTGCACAAATTTCAATGGAAAACATGGATGTCTGAAATGTCGTACAGTTGGTGAATGGTCTAGTAAGAGTAACACCACTGTTTTTCCGCGTACACATTGTGAACTGAGAACGGACGAAGAATTTCGAACTTACAGCATCTATGGAGAACATCACAATTTTGAAACTCCTTTGACTGATCTAAACGTTGATATGATAAAAGCGTTTGTTATCGCAGATGAGTTACATTTGATGCAAGCCGGTAAAATGAAAAAGATGTTTAACTGGTTGGACCTTTGGTACGTTCAAGTGCTTTAAGCGTCATACCGAGGATTCAGAAGGCAAAAGAAGCAAAAGAAGAATAAAGTCTGATGCTAAAGCAATTAAAAGTATTGAAAACCAAATGGAAAATGCCGTCAGAAATTCATCGATCTTAAATTGTCTTAAATTTTGGAAAAGACTTGAACACAGAACCTTTTTACTTTACGTTGGAATGGTTGTATTAAAGAACAATTTACCTGAGCATTTTTTGATGCGGTAACAATTTGTTTCACAGATCAGATCTTCTAGACTTTGCGCAGCTGATGTTTGATGACTACATTGAAATGTAGGGCGAACTTTATGGCAAATATTATATGATTACTCGTCCATAATCACGTTCATGTAGTCGAGGAAGTCAGAATGTACGGTCAATTAATTTGCATCATTTCTTCTAATAGAAGCACTCCTAATAATAAATTTAAAAAATGTATCAATAATCGAAATATTTTTTATTATTTTGACCTTTCAAACATAAAAAATATAATAATTTTTTAAAAATAATTTTACGCTTTATTAATTTTTTACTTGTTTATTTTACTTAAATAACTTTTTAGAAAAATACTTGCAAAGCCTTAAAATATAAAAAAAACGACTGAAAAACTTGCGGAAATTGAAAAAACTTGCAATACAAGTTTAAACTTGCAATATCCTGCACTGCACTGATCCTGAGCTACCACTTTCCTCGAGGATTTCTCCGCGCTAGACGCTCTCATATTTGAAATGTTCCAATCCTACTTCTAAAAATCTTTCACCTTTTCAATATATATGTTTTTTCAATTTTTCAATAAAAAATAAAGATTTCAAATAATTTATGTTTTTACATTATAAATTTAGAAATTATACGAGTTTTTGAGATTATTAGCTCTTAAGACGCTTTTAAGATTATATACTTTTTCTTTCTTAAGCTTTAGGTTTTTTTTTGGTGACCGCATTTAGAGGAATAAGTGCTAAACCTATATCTCTGAAATTGTCCTTTTTTCAAATCGGACTGTTTTAAATGACTGGAATGTAGAAGTACATCCAGGATAAAGTGCATAAAGATCTTTTTACTGGTTTGGCAGTCTGAGGGTTATCGCAAAATCCGATTTGTGTTCCTACTTTTAGCTTGTTGTTTAAAACGTACTGAAGAGAAAAAAGCTTAAACCAGACAAATATACGATGTGACGGGACGTGCGACCCCACACACACATACACACAGAGTCATATACTGAATCCGCGCGTATTCCCATTTAGTTTTACCACGCGACACCCAATTGAGTGGCTGGCTATAGTTTATATATATATTTATATATATATATATATATATATGTATATGTATGTATATATATGTGTGTGTGTGTGTACTCACACAGTGTATGCAGCTATAAACACAAAACGTGCAGACCAAAAAAGTTTCTTGAAAATTAGGAAAAGTGTTTGCTGGGCTCGTGCACGCTTGCCGTAAAGAGAGTGTGCGAGTGTGAGTGTGAGTGTGTGTGTGTATGTGTCTGCTGCTGCGTGTATTTCTGAATGTGCAGACATGCCGGTTGCTGGTTCATCAAAACTATTTCAAAGTTAAAGCACGTGCCATAAATTTGCGAAAGAGAAGTTTTCGCGCACACACACAAGCAAAAAGAAAAATTGGATAATTTTGACTTGGCATAGGGGCTGCGATGTATGTGTGTGTGTGTGTGTGTGTGTGTCAGTGTGAGTGTGTGAGTGTGCGTGGCATGCATAACTCTCTCGCGTATACCTCATGATATACGTTTAAATGAATTGAGCTTTTTTGAATGTGAGACGAACGACACGAACGTCGACTTGAAAAGCGCTGCAAAAAGCTAATTTGCAAATAGATGTACATTTTCTCATCGTTTCAGGATATTATATATATATATTTGTATTTGTATATAGTGCATTTATATTTATATGTGATTGTGAATGTATATATATATATATATA